>JAULBS010035364.1:0-10143 GCA_032355785.1 Symmetromphalus regularis
ATTTCTATAGGGTAATTATATGAATACTTGGTAAAGAATAATTGTACTAGAAACAAAAGGTTTAGGTATTTCTATAGGGTAATTATATGAATACTTGGTAAAGAATAATTGTACTAGAAACAAAAGGTTTAGGTATTTCTATAGAGTAATTATATGGAATACTTGGTAAAGAACAATTGTACTTGAAACGTACGGTTCACGAGCAACTGTGGTTTTCCTAGAAATATTAATGTGGTAACTTTACACGACATAAACCTTTCTCGTACGGTTCACGAGCAACTGTGGTTTTCCTAGAAATATTAATGTGGTAACTTTACACGACATAAACCTTTCTCGTTATACAATAAATACTTAATTATGTGTATTCAACTACAGTGTTAAGTAGTAGACCACTCTTCATTGCTGCTATTGATCACAAGTGTACTGTACTTGTATTTTCAACGAGTCAAATATACAGAATTAATTAATCAAATGTAGGCGTACAGTTACATCCGCGTCATCTCGTATTATTATTATTATTATTATTATTTTATATATTATTTATTTTTTATATTATTATTATTTTATATATTATTTATTTATTTATTATTATTTTTATATTATTATTATGTTATATATTATTTATTATTATTATTTTTATTATATTATTATTGTTTTGTTATTATTATTATTATTGTTGTTGTTACTATTATTGTTATTAATATTATTAAAACTTATTATTATTATTAAATCTACCACTATTATTATTATTAAAACTATTATTATTATTATTAAAACTATTATTATTTTTTTTATTAAAACTATTATTTTTATTTTATTAAAACTATTATTATTATTATTATTAAAACTATTATTATTATTAAAACAACTATTATTGTTATTTTTATTAAAACTATTATTATTATTTTATATATTATTTATTTATTTATTATTATTATTATTATTATTATTATGTTATTGTTTTGTTATTATTATTGTTGTTGTTGTTACTATTATTGTTATTATTATTATTAAAACTTATTATTATTAATAAATCTACTACTATTATTATTATTAAAACTATTATTATTATTATTATTATTATTATTAAAACTTATTATTGTTATTATTAAAACAACTATTATTATTATTATTATTAAAACTATTATTATTAAAACTATTATTATTATTATTTTATATATTTATTATTAATATTATTCTGTAAAATATGGGGGAGGGACAGGATCTACTGGTTCTCCTCTGTAACCCTGGTTACATTTTTGTTTTTGTTTGTTTAACGACATCACTAAAGAACATTAATTTATTAACCATCAGTTATTGGATATAACATATGTTATTTTTTATAAGTGTGAGCCAGCTTTCGACGAGTTTTGATCCACAGTCTTCAGTTTCAAAGTCCGATGTCCTATCGCTGGACCAATGTGGCGCATTTCCCTATGTCATATGATAAAACAATACAAAATGTTTTTTAATGTTATTCATTACAGAAGTATATCAATGTATGAAATGACGTTGAGTTTTTGTTGAAGGTATTGGAAGGTATTGCTTTTCTTTTTTTGTTATCTTGCTTTAAAAACATTAATAAATCAGGATTAAACTTTTGTTCTTAATTTTGTCACAAATTTTCATCTTCAAAATTCAAATATTTCAATTCTGTTATAAATACATGTTTTTTTCAGTATTTTTATACCCAGTATTAATATGACAGTTCATTTTATGATGACCATCGACCTAAACATCTGAATGATAGAGCGAACACTGAAGACTTAGAAGGAAGAGAACTAGAAGAAGACATAGTGTGTACACACCTACAGCAAGTTTACTATTACTATAGGGTATCCAATAATTTCATATATTTTAGTAATAAACCACATACATATAACCACACTCTTAGAAATATTACTTTTCTGCACTTCTCTTCACTTTTCATTTTACATATTTAGGAGGAGTGCCACTTTAGCTGTTTGGAATTTCAATATTATTTTAAAAGTATCAGGTGAAACAACATCGTTAGCATAATTACGAAATATTTTAACATAAAATGATAGATTACCTTATACGTATGACAATGACTGATACTTTGAATGTTGTGTTTATACACATGCTATACACATTTCGCATGATGTCATTATCAAAATGGTTAGTATCAAAATCCTTGGTCCGATCCTAAAGTGATGGTTCTCATAAAAACAAAATAAAATTTGATAGCTCAATTACATTGTGTGAATGCGTGCGTGTGTGTATGGGTGTGTGCGTGTGTGTGCGCGCGCGTGCGTGCGTGCATGTGTGTGTGTGTGTGCGTGTGTGTGTGTGTGTGTGTACTTTATTGCTAAAAGATGTTAAATTATTGAACACCCTATACGTATAATATCACATTAAGGTGTTACGTATTTTTTTTGTAAACATTTATAAAATAAACTACACGGTATTTTAGAAAACAATTAATTATTAAGTTCAAAAGTAGCATCAAATACGGACCTACTTTTGATGTTGCAAATGCATAATTATATAAATATTATATTTTCGTTTCAGAATGTGCAGATATGTTTGTTTAATCGGCTTTCCTTTTTCACTACTTACTTTAAGTGTGTATTCTTAAAATATCTTCATAATACGTTACAGGTGCAATCACTGAATATAAAAATTAGTTCTCATACAAAAGTAATTAACAACACTTAAAATACTGCACCTATACCCTGAATATTATCTCAGCATTAGTTAAATATTGACACAAACAATATAAACAGAAATAAAAACTTCACTTACTGAATTTTACCTTTAACAAAATGTCGAGATATAGCTAATCTTTTTTGTATTTATTTTCTTATTCACAGTTTGCCCAATATTGATATTTTAAAACCAGCTTGTAAAATGTCAACACCGTTTGTCTCCCCTGCGGTCTCACCCCAGGGATGTGTGCACTCGCTGAGGTTGAAATAGCCAAGTGGATGGGAATATATGTGTATGAAACCCTTGAATTACCGATAAAAGCTGTTCGATCGAGCTGCATTGAAGGAAAGCAGTAAAGTTGCAATGGAAAGTAAACGATAGCAAAGAAAATTCGTTCCTCGCTTTGAATAGATTCATTTCCTAGACGTTAAACTAGCCTAAGGCGTCGAAGAATTGAATTAAACGACAAAACGCCGAGAAAAATGTTTTTCGGTGCGAAAAGCAAAGTAAACAAGAACGTGTAAAAGTGGCCTTCTTGGCCGGTTCACAAAGCCCTCCATTATACAATTATGTGAAATTGCTTGCAGTCTTTGCGTGAGGAGCTTGTTCTATAAAATTATGAAAACAGCCCAAATCTCGAGTGAGCGGGAATTGACGAGAATAGATCATATTTATTAAATTACAGCAACTGCACAGCGTAACCCCCAGTCATGTTCAGTAGATCTCGCTCAAACGAGATCTCGTTAAGGTGGATGGGAAACAATAATCTCAAACTGTAAATCGGATTTAGAAGAGCAAGAAAAAACAACTCTCTTGACCTGGAAAGTGAGCAGTCTTAATTATCTCCCTTTGAAAACGAAAACGCTGATAGATTCGACGGATGTCATCGACAGATATAGAGAACAAAGTAATCACCGACGCCAGTCCGTCATTCTCTAACTCTCTCGCTCATCCTTTTGCTTATTGGATGACATGGACAGACGATCCAGCAACCTGAGTTGTGTGCCCATCACATCGTGATTGAACACTGCTTGGCTATGAAGAGTAAAATAAGTTAAACAAAAACCAAATCAACCTATGCTGTTTGGAACAGAAAAGTGTCCAACAAAATAAAAACACAAATCTTTGCGTTATTAAAAGTATTTTCATCAACTGGCAGAAAGCTAAAATGTCTAACGTACCGTGTAATTAGTGTTCGAGGACATTACCCCCAGGACATTATCCCCCGAACATTACACCATCGGACATTACCCCCTTGACCATCAACCCCTCACCCCGACCCTCCACCCCGAGGGTATAATGTCCAAGTAGTATGCTATAGTGGGATGACTAAGAAGGCTTTATTGCTCAAATCTGGCACATTTTCATAAAAGCATGAAATTTTCTAAAAAATTAAAGTCAGTATTGGGTTATACTGATTATTTGTATATGAAATCAACCAGTATTACTGTCGTAGTTACTACTAGTATGACTATCACTTTTATTAGTGCTACTGCTACTACTACTACTTTTATTATTATATTATTATTATTATTACTACATCTATTACTACTACTAGTACTGCTACTATTACTACTACTTCTGCTACAATCCCCCAATAGCCAATGTTTATTTTTTGTGCTAGAGGTCGTTAAACAAACAAATACTACTGCTACAACTAATAGTATTATTACAACTACTTCAATTACTATTAATACTACTTCTATTACTACTACTATTACTACTGTTACAACTAATATTATTATTACTACTACTTCAATTACTATTAATACTACTTCTATTACTACTACTACTATTACTACTGCTACAACTAATATTATTATTACTACTACTTCAATTACTATTAATACTACTTCTATTACTATTACTACTGTTACAACTAATGCTACAAGCATTACTATTATTACTACTACTACTACTATTACTACCACTACTACTACCACTAATAATAATATTACTGTAACTGACAATACCTAATGTCCGGGGTGGGGGCTGATGTCCTAGAGGGTAATGTCCAGGTTTGTAATGTCATGGAGGGGAGGGGGGGTATTGTCCTGTCACCCTAATTAGCTTACTATTAGAGTTATTTTATTATTATTATTTAAATTAATTTTCGTCATTAATATTGTTTTTGTTTTTTATTATTTCATACAAATATTTTGGCTTTTTCCATTGGGATATAAATAATTTCTTTCATAAATATTTTGGAAACAAAACTGGTAATCACTAGTTCAATGTTTAAAATTAATATTAAAAATGGTATTCACATAGTTTGTCAGTCTTAATACTTAAAATGCACTTAAGACGAACAGAAAAAATAACTTAAAATACATTAAGATGGATAGTAAAAACACACATAATTAAAATACACTTAAGAGGAAAAAAAATAATAAATTAAAGTCAATATTGTAAAACCACCGTATTAGTTAACAGTTAGGAAATTACACTAATAGTTATGAATAATTTCTCAAACAAACTTGCTTCTTTGAAAAAGCTATATATCAAATATATAAATGAAATTGCTGAAATTTCACCTTTTAATATGTAAAGTAAAGATAACCGTCAATTATGTGATAACCGTAACATTAATACTCATTTAAATGAGAGAAATAACCACTAAAATATCTTTAATCTAATGCAACTATTATTAATTTTAATTTTAAAAACTCATTCCTAACAAGAAGCTTAATTTCTTTTAACTATTTCCCTCCCCGTTCGTGCGGCACACCACTGCAAGAGACAGCCTTGTTAGAAGCTAATTTCCCTCCCCGTTCGTGCGGCACACCACTGCAAGAGACGGCCTTGTTAGAAGCTAATTTCGGAATATTGTTGCCTAGAAAATTATCCGCCAAAAATCATTGTTCAAAACTTAAACTCGTTCTTCCAGAATGTTACACCAAGACTTTAGCTTTCGTCTTTAATCAACGTCAGATTTGGCTATTTCTTTGCGTTTTTTAAAGCTTTATGACTCTAATTAGAACGCCGGTCCGTCGGTTAAGAAACGACGCGAACCATAAACTGCAATATAATTATAATAATTACCACAAAAGCTTTCAATTAGAGTCAATCGTGCCTCTCGTTTTGCTGTCCCAGTTAATCACCATCCAGACGTACCTACCAAACCACGGTTGATGACGCCCACGTAAATAGCAAACAGAGACTCGCAACTGAAGTTAGAAGTAACTCAGAGGCAGAGTTACTACTACTATGACGACGACGATGACGACTACGACTACTACAATGACCACAACTACTATCATTACCACTACTACGACTAGTAATATTGCTACTACTCTTACCACTATTACTACTATCACTACTATGGCTACTACTATTACCACTATTACTACTGCCGCTACTACTATTACCACTATTACTACTGCCGCTACTACTATTACCACTATTACTACTGCCACTACTACGGCTACTAATATTGCTACTACTATTACCACTGTTACTACTACCACTACTACGGCTACTACTATTACCACTATTACTACTGCCACTACTACGGCTACTAATATTGCTACTACTATTACCACTATTACTACTGCCACTACTACGGCTACTACTATTACCACTGTTACTACTGCCACTACTACGGCTACTAATATTGCTACTACTATTACCACTATTACTACTACCACTACTACAGCTACCACTATTACCACTATTACTACCATTGTTATTATTACTTCTACCATTACTATTACAACTATTTTTACTACTATTACAACAACTATTACTACTAATACTATTATTACAATTATCGTTGCTACAACCACTACTACTACTTATGCTACTGGTACTACTACTACTATCATTAATATTGTTATTATTGTTATTATTATTATTGTTATTATTATTATCATTATTATTATTACTATTATTATCATTATTATCATCATCATCATCATCATTTTTTTTTTTTTTTTTTATTATTATTATTATTATTTATTTATTTATTTATATGTTCACCGTTCCTCTTTAAGTTGGTATGAGTTCAGTCATATTAAATTAAGGAATGGAGCACGTTTTGTTAAATTAACGTACGAAGGGAAACAACTCCAGTGTTTCTTGATATTTGGAAAATTAATTTGATTATGTACAAATCACTACCGTTCTCGTTTATGCATTATCATATCAAATACAAAGCTTCAAAAATGTATATAATATACATCGCACTCCCAGGCTGTAGACCGTGGATCAAAACCTGTCGGAGTTATACTTTTACATATAGACCACGTGTCAAAATTATTTCTACTGTTGATATTAAACAAAGAGAGAGTGGGGGGGGGTGGGCGAGAGAGAGAGAGAGTTAAAGAGAGAGTTAGAGAGAGAGACAGATTGTGGGGGGGGGGCGGGGAGAGAGAGAAAGAGAGAGCGAGACAGGGAGGGAGGGAAAGAGAGAGTTTATGACAAACTTAAATCTGTTCTTGGTGATGTTTATTAATGAAGTGATTATTACAGACATTGTAAACATGGTCTAGACAAGATGCTCGTTTTCATTAAATACACATTTCTTTTTCCATTTATCCTCGGTCTGGACAGGATAGTTTTAAACCAGGCATCAATGTTTTCAGTTTTCACAATTTCTAATGGGCCGAGATAATGTTCACAGTATATCGACCCCTGCTTTGTGATCCATGCTGTGGTCATTTGGTTTGAAAGCTAAATATCCCAATGGTTCTTTACCATTGGAGCAAAATGGTTCTGTCAAAAGGCAAATAATAATATAATAATATCACTATTTTTTATCTAGTTCTCAAATGCTAATTGGGAATTTTCCAAAATAATAAAACGTTAACTTGGGAATTTGTTCTAACTATATTTATAAATAATAAATATTTATATTTGTAGAAATTTCCACACCGAGTAACTGGCCCATGACTTTTTCGCATTTATATTCCCCAGTGTATGATCGTTCAATCTGCCGAAGAAATATTACTGCTCAATAAAGACACATTTTATAAATAGATTATTAAACGAATAGCCGTGTGATACACTTTACATTACAATGAGTGAGGTTTCTGTCGTGCACCAACTGCAACATTTAAGGCAAAAAAATACCTGTGTTTCCTATTACATGCTAAAAAAATAAGGTTAATATTATGTGTGAAGAAGAATAATTAATGCTTTACTTTTCACATATGGTCATGTTTAAAATACTTTAGTAATGGTGGTGACTTAATATCTAGTTACAGTGGACATTTCTTCAAATTGACAAACAAGATAGCTGCGGCCATGTTGATGTTGTTGCATACAGGAAGCGGTTACCGTAAAAAAAAAAAGACCGAAAATGACCGAAAGGTACGGAATAAACAACCGGAATCACCGGAAATGACTTGAAAGTAAGACACCGTATGTTTTACACTTTACAACTTGGGTGCCGTTTAACAAATGAGGGATTTTTTAGGGGGGGGGTAAATTGTTACCAAAGATTTCTTTGTTTAATATGTTCAAGATATTTTTTACCTTCTGTCAATATTGACATTTTTAACAGGGTCGTGCCTAGCCTTTCAAAATTGGAGTGGGTTAGGTGTGAGTATTTTATAATTGGAGTGGGTTAGGTGTATTTTAAAATTGGAGTGGGTTAGGTGTGAGTATTTTAAAATTGGAGTGGGTTAGGTGTGATTATTTTTTAATGTTTCAAAAGTAAATAAATAAACACTATACAAATTCATTATGTACCTTTTCATTTATTTTCTCACCTTTCAAACTATATAATACTGAAAGGTGCGAAAAGAAAGTTATGATCTAATCATAACGGAAACAAAATGGTGGGCAAAGACGTGTTTTGACGCCGTACACCTACCCTGCATGCCCATTTCATATCGAAGATATAGACGTATCGACGTGACCATTTCTTCCCCATTATAATTTCATAATTTTGGTCACTCCCACCATACGCAATATTAGGAATCTAAAAAAAACTTCTTTAGACCCACTTCCAAAATTCTTGCCTCCGCCCCTGGAAGACGCGAAACGCAGTAGTTGATCTGTTTATCCTTTAATCCGAAAAGTCCGTGGACAGGTGTTTGTGCTGGCAATCACTCGTACCCGAAATTCCTCAGTCGTTGATCCGGGTATCGCCACCCCAGTCACACGTGTCCGAGCTTTGTCCAACACTTGTCTTCAAACAAGAATTGAGTAACTGGGTGGAGAGACCCTCGACCGGTGTTACGTTAGCAAGATGCCGGCCATTTCTCTTCACTCCTGTTAAATTGAAAATGTCAGCTATTTCCTAACTGGCATTCGTTGTTATCCATCCCCTTCTTTAGTTTTAATTGGAAGAGCTTAAGATGAAATAATGACAATTTCACTGGTTAAAATTACGGCAGTTTCAAATTCTAGCTTAGAAATGCTAGAAAGGAAAGGAATGTTCGTTCGTCTAACGACATCCCTGCTTATTAATTAGTTATTGGTTATTATTAATTGTCCTGTTCAAATATTTACACCATAACGTACATGAACACGAACCGAAACCCCATGTATATTATAATTAGCATAATTCATAATGTGAAATAACTTGTGCATAGTTTATACGATACTCTTATAACATGCATATAGACTGCGTAGATTTTGTTTGTTTTTTGTTTTGTTTAACGACACCACCAGAGCACATTGAATTATCAATCCTCGGCTATGGGATGTCAAAATTTTGATAATTTTGACACTAAGTCATGTTTGAGCCAGTCTCAGGCGAGTTTTGAACCACAGATTTCTTCTTGAGAGTCCAGTGTCCTACCACTTGACCACTGAGGGTCACTAACTGAGCGTTGAATAACTGGTACGATACATGGACTAAAGTTAGTTGGGCGGCAGCGGGTTTCGCCTCTCCTAACAATGGTCTCTGTCCTGCACAGATAACACTGGAAGATGAGTGGTGTGCCCTGGACAGCGTGCTTGTACCTTAATTAGATATGAGCACGGAAATAAGTACAGCCAACCTAAGCACAAAAAAGTAACGCATTGTCTTGACGTTAAAGGCACAGTCTTACCGCCACGTAATATAAGAGGCTTTTTCTGTTCTAAATATTGATTATGAATGAAACTTAAATGCATTTGTGTTACTAGATCTCGCTTTCATATCACGCAAGACGTTTTAACTGAACCATAGTATAGGGAATTCCGTGCCGAGTCGATCGAATTTTTTCACATTTAAAAATTAGCCTTCTTCAAATTTCACGATTTCAAGAAATGTTTTGCAGCTACAAAAATATTCAGACGTTTCAAGAGAACGGCTAATGGGGGAATACCCGTCACGTGACTCGAAACATATGCGTCACCCTTCCTTCATCGAAAAAACACGTTATTTTTTTCGATTTATTTGTCCGTAAGCATAATTCATAATTATTTTTAAAATATTGATAATAAGCGAGATACAGTGGTTATATAAGTAGTTGAATGAAGTATTTTTATGGACAAATCAAATGTTTATATTTAAAATTAATTATTTGTTTGGAAATTAAT
>JAULBS010035375.1:0-10143 GCA_032355785.1 Symmetromphalus regularis
AGCTGATACTGAGATTAAAAATATCATGCCTCAACTGAAATTTGATCTCGGTACCTACCAGCTTGAGTCCGATAGAATGGTTAAAAAATGTTTTCAAGATAGAATGGTCAAAACTAAATTTCAAGACCCTTCAAGGGTTATGTAAACACATGTTCCTTGAAGTGTCTAGGAAAGTGTTGCCTTCTTGGGATGGGCCACATCTGTCAGTGACATGCTTCCAGTTAATAATGGAGGACTAGTGATGTTTTTATTGGGATTAGTAACCTTCCTTTGGTGGTTTAAATATATTTTATTCCCATTAAAAATAAACTATGGGTTTGACCAACAGGCTAAGCCTATATAACCACGGTCACATATATCCACCAATCACAGCTGTTGTTACATTTACTCCTTACAGATTTGATGGAGTGCCTCAAAATCTGACAAGGAAATCATGTGATTTGAAACAATGTAACTTTAACAGTTATGAGTACAGTTAAATATAAAATATGCCATGTCTGCCAGCTAAACAAGTGTAATATCTTGAAATTTAATATCTCTCTTTCACTTTTAGATCCTTGCTTCAAAAAATATAGTCTTTTCTTTCTTTTTCAACTCTTTTTCTGATGTCATAAAGATTTCTGTTATATTAAATTAGCTATGTTTCTTACACCTACTACTTTAGATCCTTGCTTTAAAAAAATGTGTTGTTTTCTTTTTATTTCTACCTTTTTTCTGATCGTTGTCAAGATTTCTGTTACATTAATTTACTATAATGTTTCTCTTTCACCTATTACCGTAGAAATTTTTTTTTCAAAAAAATATATCATCTTCTCGTTTTATTTCAACTGTTTTTTATCTTGTCAAGATTTGTGTTAGATCAAATTCACTGTAATGTCTTTTTTCATCTTCTAGTTTGTATCCATGTTAACAAACATATAAACTTCCCTTTTTTGTTTTAACCTTTTGTCTTATCTCGTTAGAACTTCTATTAAATCAAACTGGCTGTGACAGCTGAGCCTCGTAGCACATAAAGTTTGTTTTATTTAACGACGCCTCTACAGCACATTGATTTTTAATCTTATCATCAGCTATTGGACGTCAATCATATGGTCATTCTGAAATATGTCTTTAGAGGATACTCACTGCCGCCACATAGGCTATTTCCGATAAGCAGCAATGGATCTTTTATAAGCACCGTCCCATGGACAGGACAGCACATACCACGGCCTTTTGTGGACCAATGGTTGGAACGGAAACTAGTTCGAACTGCATGTAATATATTGGAATAAGTGCTCCTACTGGCAGTAGCTAGTGGGAATTTCCTTATTAGCTCAGTTGGTAGAGCACTGGACTCTCAAACTTAGAGTCATGGTTCGAATCCCCTCAGTGGAGGCTGAGATTTTTCTGTTACATTTGGAGCCGAAGTAGGGACCAGGTATGTTCTTAAATCAAGAACATGATTAAAACCTGGTCAGAACCTGTAACAGCTCAACTGCATATCGGTCCACTGAGAAGGATCGATCCAACAACCGACCGGTTCACAGGTAGACACACTACCGTTTGAGCTACATCTCGCTTGTCCTCTTAGCACATGTAACAAAATGTATATACAGTCAAGTCCACTTTATTGCATTCCTGATAACAGCATATTCCTGTTATTTGCATAATATTTTCTTGTACAGAATCATTTAGATATAAGCAGCAAAATAATATAACAACCAACTAATTGTTCCAAGTGTAATTTTACATTTAACGCCAACACATAATAGCCATTTTTAACATGCCTATGTTTGAAAAGTCATTAAAGTTTTTGTTTGTTTTAAATTATTATTATTTTTAAAATACCATTAGAGAACATTGATTTAGTTTAGGCTATTTTTTCTGTTCCACTGGTTAATCAAAGGCCATGGTATGTGCTGTCCTGTCTGTGGGACAATGCATATAAAAGATCCCTTGCTGTTTATTGGAAAAAGTAGCCTATATGGTGCAGCAGGTTTCTTCTAAATAAATATGTCATAATGACAAAATGATTGATGTCCAATAACCGATGATAGGATAAAAATCAATGTGTTCCAGAGGCAATGTTAAATAAAATAAACTTTTCTTTCATTAGCAATAGAAATCAAACATTTTGAAATTGTTACACAGTCCATGAATCATGGTCATCTGTATGAAAATCCAATTCATTAATTTTGATGCACCTTATTACCTTTTTCTTAAATTAACTATCAGTAAACATCTTTGAGAAACAGTAATTTTTACTAGCAAGATTAAACAGAATCAAATCTCTATGTAAAGGGAGACAATTTAATTGCAGTGAATTTAATAGTCCACCAGCCAAATGGTATTATTTTAATTTAACTGAACCTAGAAATTTGATATGTAGTTTCTTTATTATTGATTTGTGCAGTCAAGGGTGTCCCTTTACAGAAACTACTTGATGAACTAAGATAATCATTGTGGATTTTGAAAACCCGAGATGGAATCCAAGATGGCAGCAATTTCATTTTATCTGCCATAACTTCCTCCACATTAAACCCAGAATAATACATTAAACCTAGAATGATAATATATTAAATCTAGAATGATAATACAAAATATACATTAAACTTAGAATGATAATACATTAAACCTAGAATAATACATTAACCAAGCATGATAATACATTAAACCTAGAATGATAATATATTAAAGCTAGAATGATAATACATTAAACCTAGAATTATAATACATTAAACCTAGAATTATAATACATTAAACCTAGATAAGACATTAAACCTAGAATGATAATATATTAAACCTAGAATGATATTACATTAAACCTAGAATGATAATACATTAAACCTAGAAAGAAAATACATTAAACCTAGAATGATAACATATTAAACCTAGAATGAAAATACATTAAACCTAGAATGATAATATATTAAACCTAGAATGATAATATATTAAACCTAGAATGATAATACATTAAACCTAGATATAAATTTTATGTGGAATATCTTTTGATTTCAAGATAAATGTGGGATAGCTTCAGAAACCTGCATACACCCTTTGTGCACCAAATGAAGCTCACTTAGGGGCATTCAGTGCTACACCCAGACTTACACCCTTTTGGTTCTGAAGCAGTGAATTCTTGTTTGACTAACACTGCATGAAACATTGATCTTTAGACAGCAAAAAGTAAAAAGTAAAGTGTTTTATTTAACAACACCTCTAGAGCACATTGATTTTTAATTTATCACTGGCTAATGGACGTCAATCATATAGTAATTCTGACATTTATTTAGAGGAAACCTGCTGCTGCCACATAGGCTACCATACTTTTTCCGATAAGCAGCAAGGGGTCTTTTATATGCACCATCTCACAGTCAGAACAGCACATACATGTACCACAGCCTTTGATGAACCAGTTGTGGACCACTGTTAGGAAAGGAAAACAGCCCAAACTACAAATGGGTCTACTGAGAAGGATCGATCTGACAACCCCAAAAATAGGCATTTTTTAGCAATTTTGAAAGAAAAAAACTGACATTTTTTAAAATACTCAATATACAATTTAGGTTATAAAAGTACAAAATTTGATTTATTTCATCAGGCAGGGTGTGTCATTAAAGAATGTCGGTTAATCTATGATAAATACCCCCAAAATAACCCAAATTTGGGCATTTTTAAAAATGTATTACAACTTTTTGGTTCTGAAGCATCAAATTCTTGTTTGTCTAACACTGCAGGAAACATTGATCTTAAATAGGCAGCTGTCTGGTATATAGAAAGACATATTGGTTTTATCTACATACCTATCTAAGATGATGGCTTTAAGTATTTGATGTAGCAAGGTGATACAAGATTGTTCTGAAGTAATCACAAAAAACTGCTGTCGGTATCACAACTTGTCAACAAGTAATAGGAGTTCGAGAGATTAGACTGAAACAGGATAAAGCAGTATTTCAGTTGGTAAATTATAGAATTGTAAAGGAATGTCTAACTTCCCAAATTGTTGACTCAGTGGTGGCGTGAGCATGATGTAACTCAAATGGTAGAGTGTCAGCCTGTGAACCGGTCGGTCGTCGGATCGATCCTTCTCAGTGGAACCATTTGTGGTTTGGGCTTTTTTCCATTCCAATTAGTGGTCCACAACTGGTTGATCAAAGGTCATGGTATGTGGTGTCCTGTCTGTGGGACAGTGCTTATAAAAGACCCCTTGCTGCTTATTGGACAGAGTACCCTATGTGGCAGAAGTGGGTTTCCTCTAAAATTAGTGTCAGAATGACCATTATTATGATGACGTCCAATAGCCGATGATAAGATTAAAATAAAAGTGCTCTAGAGGCGTCGTTAACTAAAACAAACTTTATTTTATTTACAGGGGCAGCACAGACAATAAGACCGATATGGCCATGGCTGTACCATTTTTTGATGAGGTACATGTATGGCCTGGACGTACCACTTTTTCTATTATTTCTTATTTCTCCATAAATAACAGTTCTTCGGAAGCTCTGCTTGGTTGACTTTGGCAATCTTGAGACCCAGTTGCTGTTTAGGTTATTTTCTGTTCCAACCAGTGGTCCACAACTGGTTCATCAAAGGCTGTGGTATGTGCTGTCCTGTCTGTAGGACGGTGCATAAAAAAGACTCCTTGCTGCTTATCAGAAAGAGTAGCCTATGTGGCAACAGCGGGTTTCCTCTAAAACATATGTCAGAATGACCATATGTATGACGTCCAATAGCCGATAATGAAATAAAAATCAATGTGCTCTAGAGGCGTCGTTAAATAAAATAAAACTTTACTTTGGCAATCTTGAGCTGTACCACTGTTTTCCACACTGTGCCACCAGTGTGACTTGTATTGTATTGTGTAAAATTATTAAATTCTTCATCACAAAACAAGAAAGCTTTTACTGTCCATCAGCACCAATGCTGTTATTATCTTATTATTGATATTTTTATTTCTGACTGGGGGAGGTGGAAAGATCGAGGTTCGGTGAGGAAAAAGGGGGTGGTAGGTGATGGCATGGCAACATCAGAAACAAGAAATAATTTAAAATTTCTTTTTACAAAATCTATATGAAGAAAATCTACACCACAACAATAGAGGAGGGTTTGGGGGCCACTGGGGATGTTGCTTGGGAGCCAAGGGGGGGCTGTAGACCAAAAGCATTTGGGAAATGGCTAATGGTTTCACTGAGGGGATTGTTCATAATGGTTTCACTGAGGGGATTGTTCATAATGGTTTCACTGAGGGGATTGTTCAGACAGACACTCCTAGAAATACATGTGTATGGATAACTTATATTATTAATCATAGTTTTTAAATACACACTTCCCAAAAACACCTTTACAGTTCAGTTTATCATCTCACAGATAGAAGAGTTCCGGGATTCATACACAAATGTCAGATAACTCCTCTGATAATAGGAAGTGACCCTCAATCATGTTGAAGATCTCAGTGATCATCAAAGTAATGTCAGCCCAACAGGTTTTTACCAGTCTCATGCTTGCAAAATAGTTCTGTCTGCCTGGTCCATAGAACATCAGTTAATTTACATTAATTTTATACCCAAACAATATTATTATTATTTTTTTTTTAATGCAGGCCTGCACGAACTATCGTTTTGTTCATGCATCAGTTATGCAAATTTATTTTGCATAACTGATTTACTGTTTATGTAAAATTGGCTAAATAAAGTTGTTTTTCCATTAAAAAAAAAACCAGTTGTGCAAATGAAAATAGGTTATGCAATTATTGGGGGCATAATTTATTTTCCGGTTATGCAGATTTTGAATTTGTGCAGGCTTGTAATGATAGCAAGAATTTTTTTGTTTGTTTAATGACACCACTAGAGCACACTGATTTATTAATCATCAGCTATTGGATGTCAAACATTGGTAACTTTGATATGTAAGCCAGACTCCAATAGGTTTTGAACCACTGTCTTCAGCTTGTTTTAAGCAAACTATATCAAGAAATGAGGAATAAAAGGACTTATAAAACACTTCTGTTCTCGTCATGGATTCTTTTATTTAGTGTAGGTGTATTTATCAATACACCTACGCTTTTCAGTTACAAGTGTAGTAATATCTTACACTACTTATTACATAAAGACATTCAATTTGCACACTTAACATTATATTACTATAACATCAGTGTGACAATACATGTATATATAGAAATCAAAGACAAACTTAAATAATTTGCTTTATTTAATAACTTGTTGTCCATCAACACTGTGAACCAGCTTTTTATCCTACTGCGCTAATCAAACGAGTTGGTAAAATGTGGATTAAAACTATTAGTTAATCCTTTCTTTAGAGAATAACACAAATTACAGAAAATAACAGAATTTAACAATTATTTTCCCTATCTTTCTATATGATGCTGTCTAGCATGTGCATGTGCATATCATCAAGATCATAGTTTGAAAACTGGGGTCTGAAATCGGAGAGATTTTTCACAAATTTCAGCACTGTTGTGTTTATACAACTTAAACTTATTATTGTTAATCATAGGCTATTTGTAATAGTCTAATTTAATAACTCAACTGGAAGTGGGCATATAAGTAAGTTATACCCATACTTACTCAGTGTATTGGTGAATATCCTGCAGTTTTGGTCGTGAGGACCTCTTCGGCTTTGCCTCAGAATAAGATTAAATTTTGTTTTATTTAACGACGCCTCTAGAGCACATTGATTTTTATTTTATCAGCGGCTATTGGACGTCAATCATATGCTCATTCTGACATACGTCTTTTAGAGGAAACCCAGTGCCACAACATAGGGTCTTTGCCTCAGAGGCCCAACAACTAAAACTGAAGGATATTCACCGATACACCTCATAAAGTGTGTGTATAACTATTACTTACATTTACTTTGAGTTACAGGCTCTTAAGTCATATAGATTTGGGTTGAAAATATTGTTTAATAGCACTCCAGTACACTGTTTATTCAGCAGATATCCTATAATCAAGATAGCACATACATGAATAAGATTATTTTTTTATGAATATATGATTCAAGAACAGCTTGACAAGTAAAGTAGTCACAATATGTGCTTTGCGTTCCTTCTAAAAAAATTCTATCTTACCAACCATCTAGTTGCCAACTAGGTAGACGGTAAAACCGTCTAGACGAAAAACTGGTTGGTTCTCGTACTGTACCATAGACATTTTATACCAGCTGGCATGTAATGTATAGTGACATATTGTTGACAAAAGAAACCTACTTTTCCCACATAAGCTACTCTTTCCAATTAGCAACAAGGGGTCTTTTACATTGACCTTCTCACAGACTGGACAGCATCTACAACAGACTTTGTTATACCAGTCATAAAATACTGGCTGGAATGAAAAATTGTCCAAAGGATTCACTGAAGGGGATTGATCCAATAGCCTGTCATACTCCATGTGAATGCTTCACTTCAGAGCTATCTCTCACTCCTGGATGCTATGTAGACCTTAGTTTACTGTTAAAAGCAGGCCAGTGGTCCACAACTGGCTGGAATAAGAAATAGTGAAAATGGATCTGCTAAAAGATTTTGATCCGGCGACCCATCAAACTATAGGAGAACACTCTACCTCTTGAGCTCCATTCTGCTCCATTCTGGATACAAGAAGTCAGTGTGAAATACTGTATTACTTTTTAATATACCAGCCTAAGTGTCGCAGTGGTTAAGCTATTGGTCTCATGGGTGGTAAGTACTGGGATCAAATCTCAGTCAAGGCAAGGAATTTTTAATCTTGATATTGACTCCCAACCAGAGTGAGTGCTCTGCAAAGGCTCAGTGGGTAGGTGTAGGCCATTTACATTGACCAGTGGTCCACAACTGGTTAATCAAAGGTTTTGGTATGTACTGTCCTGTCTGTAGGAAAGTGTATATAGAAGATCTCTTGCTGGTAATCAGAAAGAGTAGCCTAAGTGACAGTAGCATATTTCCTCTAAAGACCATGAGTCATAGAATACCAAGGGTGAAAATCCATTCCAAAAAGTGGGGGAGAAGGAACATACCCTTGTCCAAAAAAGTGGGGGGACGGACCATCCCACTGCCCTTTACCCCAACATTATAGACCACTTGTGTACTTTGGTATATTTGCGCTAAGACGACATGGTTAAGTGTTACATTGATATAATAAAGAGAAATACTGGTTAAGATTATTATTTAGGCATTTTAATTTTAATTTCACTGAAATTTTCAGTTTTTCTAAGCAAAAAGTGGGGGGGTTAATTATATACATGTAGGCGTCCCCCCTGTCAAAAAAGTGGAGGGGTCATGTCACCCCATCCCCCCCGGGATTTACGCCCATGTAGAATACCATATGTCCTTAGTGGATTCATTTTGCAGTTTGAGCTATTTTACGTTCCATCCAGTGGTCCACAACTGGTTTATCAAAGATCATCGTATGTGTTGTCCTGTCTATGGGACGGTGCTTATAATAGATCCCTTGCTGCTTATTGGAAGGAATAGCCTATGTGGCAGCAGCGGGTTTCCTCTGAAAGACATATGTCAGTATGACCATATGATTGACGTCTAATAGCCGATGATAAGATAAAAAACAATGTGCTCTAGAGGCGTCGTTAAATAAAACAAACTTTACTTTACTTTTAGAATACCATACTTTTAGAATACTTAATAGATGCTGAATAAACAATTTTCTGGGGTGTCATTAAACAAACAATGCACTCTGAAGAAACAATGTTTTACATTTAGGAAAAGACAACCACAGTTTTTTCGTTTCGTTTGTTTTTCAATAACTCACGTCATTGCATAACATTCGAGAAAGAAACTTTTTGTTCAAATGTACATTAACATTTCCTGAAATGTTTTCTTTGTAGAAACATAAACAAACCAGAAAATATGTTACTAGCCGAATAATGATTTTAAAATACATCTATTTATTATTTCAAGAGAAAACAGTCTACACATTCGGTTTGAAGAATTCTGCAGAAACTCTTATCACTTTTTACATGGTTTATTTACAATAAATTATGCAAGAAAATATATTTAAAATATCATTCTTAGTCTAAGTATGCGTTTATGAGCAAGGGAAAAGTGAAAATCTCTTATTGAAAGATTGTTCAAAGTGGTTACACCCAGCGACGTAGCATATGATGCAAAGTAAAGTTTGTTTTATTTAATGACGCCTCTAGAACACATTGATTTTTATCTTATCTTCGGCTATCGGACGTCATACATGTACATATGGTCATTCTGTACAAATCCGTTGCTGCCACATAGGCTACTCTTTCCAATAAGCAGCAAGGGGTCTATTATATGCACCATCCCACAGACAGGACAGCATATACCATGGCCTTTGATCAACCAGTTGTGGACCACTGGTTGGAATGGAAAATAGTCCAAACTGCAAATGGGTCCACTGAGAAGGATCAATCCGATGACCAACCGGTTCACAAGCAGACACGCTATCCCCCCCCCCCTCCAACTACCAAAGTTGTTATTACACACCGACATAACTGTTTTTTGGTAGTCTGCCACTGATATTTTCATCTGTAATCTAACAGAAAATCTTCAGTTAATTCTGATTCTAATTAAGAGAATTTAATTAGAGAAGCTTTTCTCTTGTGATCCGAAATATAAATCATGATAACTATCTTTACAGAATATTTTTTTATATGATAACTATCTTCACGGAACTATTTTTTATATGATAACTATCTTCACGGAACTATTTTTATGTGTGTATCAGCATTTGTAATCTGGAAACTGTTTATGGGATGACTCTGAATTAGTTTTGTTCTGGTTTTAATGCAGAACAGTTTATCACTTTGGCATCAACACAAGCTAATAAGGCCAATTTTTTTTTTTTTTTTTTTTCAGATCTCAGATTCACTGACATACATTTGTAGTGAGCCTCAGTAGTCCTAGGTAAAACATCAAACTCTCAAGCTGACGACAGTGGTTCAAAACCCATTAGGAGGTGGTTTCACTTGGAAAAAAAAAAATCTTTTTTTTTACATCCAATAGCTGATGATTAATAAATCAATGGGCTCTAGTTGTGTTATTAAAACAAAACAGAAAAAAAAAGATAAAAGACGAAAAAAAGATGCACATTTTGGGGTAAATAATAAAAACAAAATTCCATTTTGATGTATTTTTATTTAAATTTTCCACTGATCACATAAGAACCAAACATGCCTGAGTCGTCC
>JAULBS010035386.1:0-10142 GCA_032355785.1 Symmetromphalus regularis
TCACATACACAGTGGTGTTTGATAGGTTTGTAAGGGATATCTTAATTCTCACATACACAGTGGAGTTTGATAGTTTGTAATGGATATCTTAATTCTCACATACACAGTGTAGTTTGATAGGTTTGTAATGGATATCTAAATTCTCACATACACAGTGTAGTTTGTGATATTTTATTGTTGTTTGTTTTTAGGATACATTATCCATTGCCACTGCCATATGTAGGAAAGCCAGATCCTAGAATGTTGCAGGAAACAATCAGAAAACTGCGGTCTGAGATCAAGAAGATGAAACAGCATGTTAGTATTGGAACAGACGATTCCGTGTTTAATGAAAGTAGTCTAGGACTACCATGAATCCTCACAAAGTAGCTAGATGAATGTGTGTCGTGTAATTTTGGCATAGGACTCATTACAATAAAAAAAATAACTCCAGTACTTTTAAATTTTAATTCAAAAGATGGTAAAACTTCAGTGCAAGATTCATGTCATAAAATGTCTATATGCTGGGGTGTTGATAAAAAAAATCTATATATCATCTTTGCAGGATTGGCTAAGAACTTTAGATAGCATGATGGTTTGGGAATATACACAGATCTAAGGTAAAGTGGGATGGTGTGGGGAGTGACTGTTTCAAAAGTATATTTATTAAAATGTTGAAAAATTATTATGTATTTTAATTCATTTAAAAAATATTTTTCTCTTCATTAATGGTCAGATGTACATGTTGGTTCTGTTCTGGCATATTTACTTTTTTTCAAGAAACGAGAATAAAAAGATCAATGCCCCATTAGTATGATGAGTATTTAGTAACAAATGTAACATACATCTTTCATTAAAGCCACACTTTTTATTTTTGGATTATGAACATGTATTTTAGTAGAAATTGAATAAAAATAAAATAGTTTTTTGGTCTGTTTTATTTTAAAAAAATTACATTAGAACCAATGATGTATACAAGATAGAAAAAAAACAGCAACGTATTTCTGGTAATTTACATATTTTGTTAAATAATCTGTCAAAAAAATGGTCCAATTAATTTTTAAAATTTCTGCTCTAAGGCAACTAAGCTTGTCACATGCAGCTGTCTGAAAAAATAATAATTTTGATTTTCTGCAACTCGAAACTAGTCAAATTAATTTTATTTTTATTCCATCCAATAAATTGTAAATCTTGCTCCAAAAATCACTAATGTGATGAATAAAAAAGTTTGGCCTCATTTATTTTGTTATCTTTTGTAGGGTTTGCCTGATTACAAATCTCGAGAACATGACAAGTTGCAAAAAGAGTAAGTATTTTCATAAGCACTTTAATTAGTTTTCATGTAGTTAATTATCATAAACTTTAAGTTTGGTTTGAAAAATCTATTTTTATAAGCAGATGCAAATAAATTTCAAATTAATTTCAGAATCAAAGTACATTACAAAGTACAAAGCATTTTTAACTCTGTTTTTGTTTCGCAGTTTTTCAAAATTAACACGTGAAAAGGATGAATTGGAGACAGAGTTTCTGCAGTTTAGGAGGGAACTTAAAAACACATCAACTGGGACAGCAATTTCAGAAGTGAAAATGTTGAAGGAAATTGTTAAAAACCTGGAGGAAGAGCTGATGAAAGAAAAAACTCGACATCAGAGGTTAGCCAGCAAGAGAGGTCAGGAATACCGGGAACTTTTGGAGGAGGTATGCATCTTATTACAAACAGCCCACAGAGCAGATACGATAAGTCTGGTCATTTTGACATATGTAGTGGTTTCTTTTTTTATTCTAATAGAGCCAGTGCAGGGCACAATATTTCATTATTAAATTTACGTGAACAGCAAATTGGTTATGTCGTGACCTTTAGACATTCAGAAATTAAAACATGCAAACTTTACAATTAAAGGAAGTTTATTTACGCAGATGTACAAGTATTAGTTTTAGACGGATTTTTAGATACTTGATGCAGACCAGTAGACAACGTTATACTGCAACACTTCTAACTTGCGACCAGTCTAAACTAAAATGCTCAGTATGTGTTGACATAATATTGGGATTGCCTATAATTTTACAAATGTTGAAAACAGTTTTAACGTAAACAGGTGTTAACAAAAGTTTTAAAATACTAACATCGCATAATGAGCGAATAAAGTGAGAGTAGCATGCACAGCATGAAAATAAAAATCTAATCTGGAAGTGTTTATGAAAAACCATAGCTACCTTTAGCAAACATTAAAGTAAAACATTTTATAAATTTTCTTTCGTATTTTGTTTTAACTTTGTTTGAGCTAAAAATTATGTATTTAAAATATAATTTCAAATAACTTTGAGGTAACCGATCAGGTCACATACGGGTTATGCAAATATAATTCACATAACCGAACAATTGGTTACCTAGGTAAAAACCATGTGAACCAACTACCGGATACATTAGATTTTGGAATATTGTCCCATACAGTGGAAGCAAATTTAGTTTTGTTGGTTTAGCCAAATTGCTTTGTCATTTTTAGGCTCAATTGGGCAAGAATCTAACAAACAACAGCAATTTTGCTAGACAAACAAATGGCAGTGTTAGAGTAAGGTCAATAACAACATTCATCTGAAGTCTTGTATTCAGGTGTTTGCATGAAGTTGTTGACGTTGTTGAAGTCAGTATTCAGAAGGTTAAGAATGTGTTTTTGTTTGATTCTGGTTTTTTTGATGGAATTTGTATTTCAGGTGGAAGAACTTCGAGCTTCTGAAAGAAATTTACGAGTACGTGTCAAAAGCCTAACAAATGAAATTGCTATTTACAAAAGGTAAAGCAAATTTTTTCTTGTATTTATAAATATGTATAAATAACTAACAATTAATGATTTTAATTAATGAAATTTAATGGTAGATTCTAGAATAGAGTTTTGGAAATTGAAATTAGTTGTTTTTCTAGCTTGGTCAAGTTTGATTTTATATATAGTCTACATATACACTGGGGAATATTTAATATATATATGTAATTGTGCATTAATTCTGAAAATGTTTATTAGTCCAGGAAATGTAGTTGGCCTTCTATAATTTTAAATTTAATCAGCCCATTACTGGCTTACCCATGTACATTTTTATTCAGTGCTATATTTTACTATAAGAAAGTGTTACTTAATGAAAAGGAAAGGATTTTGTTTAATGATATTTTAACACCATTTTATTAAGAGGCCATAATATATCAGACTCACTGTTTTTATGACATGGTTGAAAGAATAATCCTGCTGCCACACATATGTTAATCTTTTTGATTAATATCAAGGGGTCTTTCATAAGCACCTTCCCACAAACAGGTCAGCACACACCAAGAACTTTGGTACAGTCATGTATCACTGGCTGAAAAAAGGAATAGACCAGTGGGTGCACTGAGGTGGAATAATTGCTCTGAGTTACATGGGATTGGGGAAACTAAATGGTTTGTACAAAGTCTACTGGGGTATGGGGAGGTAGAGGTGGAATAATACTGAGTTACATGGGATTGGGGAAACTAAATGGTTTGTACAAAGTCTACTGGGGTAGGGGGAGGTAGAGGTGGAATAATACTGAGTTACATGGGATTGGGGAAACTAAATGGTTTGTACAAAGTCTACTGGGATAGGGGGAAGTAGAGGTGGAATAATACTGAGTTACATGGGATTGGGGAAACTAAATGGTTTGTTTGTACAAAGTCTACTGGGGTAGGGGGAGGTAGAGGTTATAACTGGCATATAATTTTAATTAATCACTGAAATATGAATCAAACTTTGTGGAAAACAAATCAACATTTTAAACTTATTTTGAAAGTTCTGTGTTGGTGTTTGAAAATTGGTAGGAATAGGAAAATGTTGATTTGTGAACGATCCCTAAATTCATCTGCTTTGTTTTATAGTAAATAAATAAGATTATTTTATTTTCTCATAGAAGTAGAGTGAGACCTGCTTCACACATGTCACGAGCTCCCCAGCGTGAGAGGTCGGCATCCTATGAGAGATTCCCGTCCCGTGAGAGGACACTGTCTCGTGAGAGGTCATATAATACAAGGGATCGGTCCTTGTCGCAGGATCGACTGTATGGTAGGAATAGATCGCTCTCTCGAGAACGTCCATCATCCGCTCCTAACAGAAGCAACATTAGTGAGAGAAGCAACAGTTTCGTACAGTCACGTAGTATGTCTCCATCCCCTGCAGGTTAGTAATTGTTCCAGGGTCATAAAACTACCATCGCGACTGGTTTTGGCTGGCAAATATATTTTTGTCTTGGACTAACAGTTATATTTATATACAGGTGCAATGTGGTTAGTTAAATGTAATATCTACATCATCTTGATATTAAATATCTGTAAAGGTGATTCAACTGCGGACCTATATTATTAAAAATATTTGTTGCTATGATTTCAGTGTTGTTTTGTTTTGTTCGTCTGGTAAATTTTAATTTAGTCTAGCAGGATTTTCACTCTGTTTTAATAACTGAAGTATATTGTATCCAATATACACTATTTGCAACAAGTTGTATATATAATAAAAAACTAATGTTGACAGTTTTTTTATTGAAATGTATATGTCATGGTAGAAACTGGAATCTGGTAGAATTTGATATTCTACCGGTAGAGACTGGAATTCCACTTTCTACTGGTAGAGAGTGGAATTCCAGTCTTTACTGGTTGAATCTCAGAAGAGACTGGAATTCTACTTTCTGCCAGTAGAATCTGAGATTCTACAAGCTCTGATACAACAGATCAGACAAAGAAAAACATACAAGAAAAACAATATTAATATTAAGTTATTTTTTATTCTGTTCAGTTATAAATTAAATCCTATTGATAATACTTGTTTTCTTGTTAACCAGATATCATAACGGAGTTTATTTTTAAAGTACTCAGTATTTAAAAATTTAACATTATTGTAATCCTAGATAAAGTTCTGTTAAGTGTAGATGAAACAATTACTGCCAGTGATAACTATTCACTAGTGTAGTAATTAGGTGACCAGATATAAGAGAGATTAAGTGATAAATATTCACTATTTTAATCTTAACATTATACTAAAACTTATATATTAACACTTATTATTGAAAACCCCCATCTTTTTTCAAGCTTTTGCAATTATATAATATAGATAATATAAAACAAATATGCAATTTTGATAACATTTTCTATAAAGCATCAGAATTAAGAAAAGAAGTTATAAGGCATTTTCCATTTATGTCTGTTCAATGTTATATTTTTGTTAATATGTATATGTCTTCTGGAATATCAGAGCCTGTTCTCCTGTATTGCATTGTATTTGTAATCTGTAATTTGTATTTGTATTTACAGATGAGCTGTATAGCTCAATGTTAATAAAGAATTGAATAAAAAGATACTAATTAACCAATGGGTATACAAACAGCATGTTGATAACTAATATGTTATTAATAAAAACAACTCATTTGTTTTTACCATTGTCTAAATAACTGGCTGATCCCAACAATTTTAATTTAATGTGGGATACTGAACATCATGGGAAACCAAAAAAGAACTTTTCTATGAACTATTAGATGATCATATAAATGGTTTACAGGAAAAGTACAGTAATACTTTTTGTTTTACACAAGACATTTATGAAAGGCTATAATTTTTCAGTTGCTAAAGGAACTTCAATTAAAAACAGAACAAGTATTCATGGAGTATAAATGCCAGATTCTGTTTCTCCCTTTGGGAATCCATTTAATGAAGCCATTCCATTGTATAAATAATTGGCTAATCCCAAATATGTTCATCATTGTGATTTAATGTGGCATATTAACAATTTATTTATGTAATGTCATCTTGTGGAGAGGTATTCATATAAGCATATTGCCTGCTTGCCAATCCACTTCATTTATCGAATGAAATATTGTATATATAAAATGTGAGGGTCAGTATGTGTTACGGAATATGGATCAGATCATCCCAAAACAGAGTGAAGGTACACCACATGCTAAATCAGACTGATTGTCAAATCTAAATGTATGAAGACAGTCGAGAAACAACAGGACAGATTTTACGAAGACTGCTAGTATATCCAAGACTTATAGTAATTCAGTTCTTTATTAACACTGAGCTATACAGCTCATCTGTAAATACAAATATAAAACAAATACAGATTACAAGTTACAAATGCAGTACAGTACAGGAGAACAGGTTCTGATATACCAGAAGATGGACTCATATTAACAAAAATATAAAATATTGAACAAACATAAATGGAAAATGTCTTATATAACTTCTTTTCTTAATTCTGATGCTTTACATAAAAATTTACCAAAATTGCATAATTTATAAAGAATGATAAAGTAAACACAACACAGTATATATATATTATAAAACATGAAGTTATTAAATAAATTAATATTAGTTTTTGTTGTATGTTGTTCTCTTCATAAATTCGTTCACTATCTGCTTTCATTCAGAACTGGTAGAATCTCAAATAAAAATAACTTAATATCAGTATTATTTTTCTTGTATGTTTTTCTTTGTCAGATATGATGTATCAGAGCTGGTAGAATCTCAGATTCTACCAGTAGAAAGTAGAATTCCAGTCTCTGGCAGTAGAGACTGGAACTCCACTCTCTACCATTAGAAAGTAGAATTGAAGTCTCTACTGGTAGAATCTGAGTAAAATATCAGATTCTACCAGATTCCAATGTCTACACGACACATACATGAGAATAATGTTTAGTAGGTTTCTGTGTTATGTTTAACATAACAAGGTTCAAAGTTTATTCCACATTGTTAAACAGATCCTGGTAGGGTGTTGTCAGTATTGGATACCTGTAAATACAGGTTAGACTGGAGCTTTGCTGGAAAATGTTTCATTCTCTCAAATATGCATATTACAGGTTGCAGAAATCCAAGATTTGACCCAACAGCGTATGTGAAAGAGAAAGCAAGGAGGAATAATGAGGCACATTTAAAAAGGTATAATTTTCACGTCCTTCCACCCAGAATATTTTTTTTTTTTTAAATATAAAAATATGAGAAGAGTGGAGGTTCCGGACCCCCTGGACACCACCTCTGGATCTGCTAATGATTTAACAGACATGTTTGTTTGTTTTTTAAATCTGTTTCGTTCTGTTCAAATAATGATCAGTTAGTGTTTGGGGGAGGGGTTAGGGGGACAGATTCCTAAAGTTTTTATTTTAATTATATACATTTTTAATCAATAAGATAGAATTCTTTTTAATTAAATGGATTTGTTTTATTTTGTAAAAGTAAAGGGTTTTAATCACAGAATTAAACTAATACCAGACAATTCATACATGAGGAAAAGTTGAATATTTCAAATGTATGGTTAGGGGAGAAGTGTAATATATTGATAGATAAATTGTTATTCAAGTGAATTGATATTTTAAATAGATGAATGTAATGGATTTATTTATTTTGTAGGAAACGAGAAGTGAAATCTGTTTCTGGCATTTCTCTACGATCGAGGCCTTCACCAGGTCGGAATTCAAGTCGGAATTCCAGTCGCTTGTCAGGTATTGTAATGTAATTACTTTTACGTAAATAGTAACTCTATTTTTATTCTGTTATGTATGATTTTCAGACTTAATACACAATTATATATATATATTAAATATTCTCCAGTATCAAATAGTTTATTAGTTCCATTCAGTTCAGCTTGTTAAACCTACTCGGATATTTTATTCTTCTTGCAGTGCTCTTTGACCATGGGGTTTGTGGTGGTGTTTTTTGTTTTTTCAACATGTTTTACAATTTCAAATTAGTGTCCATGGCAAGACCCTGCCTCTGTCTTAAATATTGTTTTGTGTATCAATCAGATGGACTAGCAACTGGCAATTACCTACATGTATATTAGCCCAGATTTATCTTGTTGCATTCACCATGACATGTTTGGCAAAGGTTTCTTTTAATTTAATTTTTATGTTTCTATATTGCAAATTTTATGTATGTTTAAACTTCAGTTATAACATTTTTCAGGTTCTAGTTATAACAGAACAAGAAATTCTTCATGTAAGTTCTTTCTTTATTTAATTTGTATTACGGTAATAATAATTTTTAAATCCCTGCTATTACTCTGTGTGTGCAGTACCATGCTTAGGGCCGTTACTGAAATATGACATGAGATATGGGAGAACATTTTTAATAGAATGGTAACAAAATTAATACCCACTTCCTTATATAACTGTCATTACATACTTAAATCAGTGTAAAAACAATTATAGATATTTTTTTATTGTTAATAACATTTTTGTCTATGAATTGAGGGGAAATCAATACAAACAGTGATTTTATTTTTGCATTTATTTTTCCCCTTTGCAGTAGGTAGTCAAGGGGAGCTAAGCGATGGCTGGGTATCTGATTCTTCCAACAGCAGATTGAGGTAAATGTCTGTGAAATCCTTTTAGATAAAAACAAATTATTATATTTTTGAAGGTATCTTTAAAAAATAACTAAATTGACCTTTATCTGTGCTAATGCTCCCATGACACACTGATAAAACCTTGGTTTTATGGTTATTTTCGCAGGACTTATGCATTGCCAGTTACCAATACTGTTGTCGACACTAATCTTGCTGTGTCTAGATTACATAATGTAGCACTGGGCTAAAAATATCAGTATTAAATCTTTATTTTTTTTTAATGTCTTTACTGAATGGCATATTGGCACATTTTGTTTGTGGCCTACTAGAGGTTTTACAGTCACATGCAACATTCTGCGTGTTTACTCATTCCCTATTAAAAATCTTTAAAATAATCTCCAGTTGCTCAATTTTCACCAGCAATGTGAAATTCTTAAAATTTGATTACTGGTTATCAAATATTTTGATTGGATGTTTTAGGAACTACAACTATAATAGATCAAACAACAACAGATCAGGTTCTTCACACCTCAGAAGTCCAGGACTGGTAAGTTGTTAGTCAGTTCAGTAAAAATTATACCATAATTAAACCATAATATTAAAATATTTTTCAAGTTCTATAAATAAAACATTTCTAAGGTTATAATAAACTTCAAAATAATCCTTAAAACAATTCATAATCAGTGTAAAGATTACTAATTTTAAGAAATCTGATTTATACATTTTTAATGGAAAATTAACTCCAGACTCCCCAAGCTTGTTTGTATTATTTACAAATGCAATTACTCTACTACCACCACCACCCCAGGCTAGATCTACCCCAGTGAATCACCCTTAAGACAGTCTGTTGTCTCCTTAAATTATTAAAAAAATTTAAAAATATGTATGTTAAGGTTATAAGTGGAAATTGTATTTTTTAATCATCGTGTATGATCAGAATTGAGATATCTGATAATCTGTTGCTTCTTCCTCTCACTTCCACTTCTATAAACATTAGTATTCTGGGTTTTTTTCAGCCTCCAAAACAGTCAAGAAAATATGCTGAGAAGAAGAAAGTATATCCTTTCAATAAAGAAGAGATTTTGTAAGGTCAAATATCAGTGTTCTCGCTGCTCCATTTAAGGAGGGCGCACTGCCCCCCTTTAGCATTTTACTGAACCCCTTCGCATTCTGCCACCCCCTTTCACTTTCTGCCACCCCCCTTTTGTTTGCTGTTGCTCCTGGTTTTTTTCTCCCTATGTAAACTTTGTCGCTTGTAATTAGCCGCTCAATGTCAAATCTGACAAAACAATACCAGTGTTCCTGTCAGACCTGTTAAGTCATTAACAACTTGGGAAGGCCAGGAGATAAGTGAGGTCACGATTGGCTGTATATTGTCAACCGAACTTCTAGGTTGTGCAATTAACACGCCACTGTTTTACACTTAAATATCCACTACCTCACCAGCATCCAAGAGAAAAGTTAATTGACCCTATACAGGTTTAATTCTGATACAAGGATTGCGGTACATCAAAGGGTTAAATCTGATGCATGAATACATTGTTTTAATTTAGAACTGACACAGAGCTAACTCACGAGCAGCACAGGCTTTGAACTTGGGCTTTGAACTTTGCCAATAATTGTACAGATAGTCTGGTCACTGGTGGCAGGGTATATCGAGATGTGGCATATCAGTCACTTAAGCCTCTATTAGATTGGTTGAATATTTGTCAGTATTATTTAATGGGTGTTGAAGAATTACCCTTTTTTTTATTTTATTTATTTATTTAACGACCCCCCAGCACAAAAGTAAACATCGGCTATTGGGGGTCACACAATGGTTAATTCAAA
>JAULBS010035397.1:0-10142 GCA_032355785.1 Symmetromphalus regularis
ATATATTGAATGTTTATAAATCAGTTGTATTAAATTATGTATGTCTTTAAAAAGAAAAACAACAACTATTTTATCCATGAAATTTCTTCCCTCTCACACACATTTCTTCTGCTAACACCATTTCTATGAAATTAAGAAAATTATTATGCAAAGTTAGCTATTAATTTTTTTAATACAGTATTTCTTTTTTATGAACAATTGAATGAGAAAATTAAAATCAATTTTTTTTGCATATTTTTGACTGGTTAAATTTTCTGGAAAACTTACACTTGTGTTTTCCCCCAGTTTTTTGTTTGTAAAGAGTGATTTCCCTTGGTCTAAAGATTTTTTTTCTTTCAGTTTATGAAATAAGTTTGTTTTTAAATCAAATCTATTTTATTGACATTTCTGAATATTTTATAGTTTTAAAATTTGACAGCTAAATGTAATACATGTATAACTAACTTTAATAGTCATTTACCATAATAAAATAAAAAAATTATTGTTATGTTAACTAGTGATTAAAAACAAAGTTTACTCTTTTAATATAGAGTTTGTATAAAAACAACTACATAAAGATACAATATTATAGTTGTGCAATATTTTATGATGTAATTGCTTAACATAGTTGTTTATACATGTATGTGTATTTTTAGATGGATTGTTACCACCATATTGAATACTGCTTTCTATATTACAAATCAGCATATGATTTGTTCTTTAAAATACTTTTCACTATATCTATATTCTTATAATAAAAAACATTTTTATGTGTCCAACAATTTCGTAATGTAAACATATACAAGGTACTTAAAGAAAATAAGATTTAAGCATTATCTTTATCTGTATTTAATCTTAAAAATAAATTAGATATTGTTTTTTTTATATAACTATAAATTTTTTAACCCATAACATTTAATTTATTAATATTTTATTGTTCTGACATGGCTTAAAGTTTTGATCAATATGAAACTGAAAATTCACAAATTCCCTTTGAAATAATGCTAAATTTTGCAAAGTCACAGCCATGTGCATCAAGTCAAATTTCAGAATTAACACCTTGGTTGTTATAAAAACCAAACTTCACTTGGAATGCAGAACAATGTTCACAAAGGTTGATTGTAACATACTATGAGGTCATTTCACAGTGAGAATCCTATTCTGTCTCCAGATGCTAATCAACAGAGCTATGTTCCAGTCTTAAATATACAATGTATCTAAATAATATACTATTCAAAATAAATAGGGCATATTAAACATGACACAGGAACACAGTAATATATGTGGTAACAGTAGTGAAAGACTAATCAGAAGTAATGATTGCTTTGGGAGTTTTATGCCTGGATGCAGTGGGAAGGTTAAACCAGATACAGATAGATAGCAAGAGTAGAGGTTGAGAAATTAAAGTTAATGACTAATTTTGTATTATTATGCATAAAACATTATTATTCTCTAAACATTGATGAATTTACTATAGCTTGCTCCACTAGGTTAAATATCTAGTGGAAATTGAAGGCATCCTGTTTAATTCCTCCTGTAGTATGGAGCTCCAACCTCCCAAATTGTTTGGCTCTATAGACATTGGTGAATTTGCCATGGCTTGCTCCACTTGGTTAAATATCCTCCTGTTGTATGGAGCTCCAACCTCCCAACTTGTTTGGCTCTATAGACATTGGTGAATTTGCCATGGCTTGCTCCACTTGGTTAAATATCCTCCTGTAGTATGGAGCTCCAACCTCCCAACTTGTTTGGCTCTATAGACATTGGTGAATTTGTCATGGCTTGCTCCACTTGGTTAAATATCCAATGGAAATTTGAGGCACCCTTTTTCATTTCTTCTGTAGCATGGAGCTCAAACCTCCAAACTTGTTTGACACTATAGATATTGAAGAAGATGTCTGAGGATACACACATTCATTGGAGAAACATATGGACTTAGGGCTGATGATGTCTGTAAAAAAATATATTTTGACAGACTAAATAGCATGCAGTGTCAGTTTCAATATTTGAAAAATGACAAAAGTGCAAAATTAGGGTACCTTACTTTGAGCTCAGTTTGCGAAAAACACCCCAGGCAGATTTTTTTTAAGAAATGGATTTTTGAATTCTGCAGACATTTCTACCTAAAAACAACCATCAGACCTTTTGGTTTCGAAGATTAATTGAAACACCCACTGGTTCTGAGACTATTATCATAGTGTAATGTTATTGTTACATTTTTATAATTTTATTGCATATGTACTTACATTCAAATTTAAATATACCCTACTTATTATGACTGGTCTTAATAGTATATTGTTGTTTGGAATTTTTATCATTTTGGTACATAGTTACATTCAAATTTAAATATGCCCTACATGTACTTATTATGGCTGGTCATAGTAGCCTATATTGTAGTTTTGAAATTATAATTTTCTTACATATTTTCTTACATTCAAATGTACATATGCCCTATTTATTTTGAACAGTATATATACGAAGTTGCACTGTGTAAACATGGCCACCTATATTATGACAGATATACTGAACACTGCGTTCTTCTTGATGCAGGTAATAATGGAATGCCATGGCAATATCAATACAAAGTTACTTACCTTCTTCCAGTCCAAAACACTGAGCCATCTACTGATAAGATAAAATTAGATACGTCAATAATTGTACCATAGAAGAATCAGGTATAAATAAAATATGTAATTTTGTTATAGAACCCTATAAACAAAATATTTTAAATACTTTGTTAATAAATAAAAAATGTTAGTCACTTTGTTAATAAATAAAAATGTTAAGTTAATTTGTTAATAAATAAAAAAAATTAAGTTAATTTGTTAATAAATACAAATGTTAAGTTAATTTGTTAATAAATAAAAATGTTATGTTTTTATGTTAATAAATAAAAATATTAAGTATTTAGTTAAATAATATATTTAGAAAACAGTATTTAGAAAACTAAAATTTGAAAGAACTTTTTTTTTAAATGTAATCTTTCGTTAACATACTATATCGTCAGACTGAGTTTGTAAACATTTTAATGAACTCAGTCTGAATAGTTAATTGTACTTTTTAAGACTCGTGGATAGTTGATGAAGTATCTACTGATTTAGAACATTAAAAATCTTGATCGTGGGAAATAACTCGTTCAGTTTTGTTTTTTCTTAGTTGTTTTTCTTGTCACCTTTTTATATACTACACATAGTCACTTACCATTGGTGAAACAGAAAATATATCTAGGAAGCAGATTAGTAATATTAAATATATCAAACTAATTTAACTAGTGTGCAATTACAATTGCAATTTTGAAAATCAAAAGAAACAGGGTCTATATTTATCATTTTAATTATCAATAATATTTGTAAATATAACATAAACATTATTTTTCTCCGAAATATTTATTAATTTGAATCTTTACATGATTTAATATATTTTATTATTATATCATTTAGTTCATGGTTCATGCAAACAGAAATACATTTTGCATTATTTTCTTTACATTTTCTTATGCAAAATACTAATTATCTAAAAATGTTACCAATTAATAAAAATATAACACCAGTAATAGTACATAATTATATAAGTCATAATTCTTAGTTGATGAATTCTGTGAAAATTGCAAGATTTTTTTTTTTTTTTTAGATCAATACCTAAACATTTGATTTGTTAGACATGGATCATTTGCTAGAAAGATGTTTTGGCATTGCATACATTGTAGATAACAATGATAATTTAAATGAATGAATAAAAATTGTTTTGTTTTTGGGGATGGTTTTTTAAATATTGGCTTATTACAAACTATATTACAAAAAGTCAAGTTACTAATATTCAAATTTTAGGAAGATACTGTACAGTCAATTTCTGTCATCTTATCAAAATTATATTGTTATATTTCATTTTATTGTACAATTGCTGAGTTCATTTGTGCAAGAATACATGTTCATTTCTACCAGAACATTGTTCAGTTTTGTTTATATGTAGTAGTTTTACAGCTCTGAAAAGATATTTCATTAGGGAAAGAATTTGTGTTTGTGCTATTTTCTGTAAAATCCTCTTTATTTTAAAATAAAAGTATTAAAATTTGTGTGCAATTTTTTTAATTTACAGAAATATATTCCTATAAATTTAGGATTTTATTGGGAACCCTATTTTAGTTAGATCAATTTCTTTCAGGATTTTGTTTGATGTAACTTTTAAAATACTTTTAAAGATAAAATTCTGTTGCAGTTGAGAACCGTGATGCGAGCAGACGCCATCATCAAGTATAAAGTATGGGACCATATTAAGCTAAATTTTAATAATTTCATTTATCACTGTACAAAATTTCAGTTTGCGTTGGCACGTCTGTGTTTTCACTTTTGGGTTTAACTAATTTAGCAAGTTCTAGATTGAGAAAATAGGTTGCATTTTTGTGAAAATTCTTTGTATATAAGCCAATCATTAAAATTTGTTTGGAATGTTAATTATGTTCTCAGTTATTTTACCCGCATCTGTATTAAAGATGTAGTATGAATAGTTCAGCTTAACATCATTTACTAATACAAAATATAAACACAACTGCACTATTCATAAACTGATGTTCTTACTATCAAAAGAATCAGTTTAATGGTTGATACATTAAAAAAAAATCATTGTTCTTTGCCTCCATTGTTGTTAAACTGTGGACAGATTTTGAACCATTCAACTATTATACATAGCAACCCTGAAATTGCCCATGGCAATTGGCAATGCTTTGGAGATTGCCGCAAAGATTTTAATTATAGGCGGCACTTTTTTTGCTGCAGTCTTTTTTCTTTTTTTTGAGATGTATTTTTTTTAAAAATTAAATATAAAGTATACTTTACACTAAAATTGCTGTGGAAACTATTTATCTGCAGCATTTATTTTGCAATGGACATTTTCTTAATGACTAATCCTTCATTAGATATGCTAAATTTAATTTAGAACAAAATCATTATTTGAAGAAAGACAACAATGATTTAAATACTGAAACATAATTTATCCAACAACGTCAGCATTACGAGCTAGACGACATGTATATCATAGCATACAGAATGTTACATATTCTTTCAAAATGGCTGCCAAGAGCGAATAACCATTCAGTCAGATTGAGGAATAACAAACCTGTCTAAATTGCACAAATGATAATTCACTTTCACTAAAGTAAAGTTTGTTTTATTTAATTTAACGACGCATCTAGAGCACATTGATTTTTATCTGATCATCGGCTATTGGACGTCATACATATGGTCATTCTGACATCATACATATGGTCATTCTGACATATGTCTTTTAGAGGAAACCCGCTGCTGCCATATAGGCTACCTTTTCTGATAAGCAGCAAGGGATTTTTTATATGCACCATCCCACAGACAGCACATACCACGGCCTTTGATAAACCAGTAGTGGACCACTGGTTGGAATGGAAAATAGCCCAAACTGCAAATGTGTCCATTGGGAAGGATTAATCCGACAACCAACCAGTTCACAGGCAGACATGCTACTGTTTGAGCTAGATCCCGCTCCTGATTCACTTTCACATGATACATTAGTCTAATTTTAGAAAATTAGTAGTGTGCCTCAGTGGTCCAGTGGTAGGACATAGGACTTTTAAGCTGAAGACAGTGGTTCAAAACCTGTTGCAGACTTTTTTGCTGCAGACTTCCGTGTTAAAATAACCAAATGTTTGACGTCGAATAGCTAATCATTGATAATTCAATTTTAAATAACCACTTTTTTATTCATATTACACTATTTACAATATTTTATAAAAGATTACATAAAATCAAATGGGTTACCTAAATATTTGTTTGAAATTGATGACATGTTTCTGTTCATCACATGCTGGTCCATGAAATGGTGTACATAATTTATAATGTGTCAACCATTAACATGATAGTAAGAGCATCAGTTTATGAAATGGTGCCATTGTGTTTGTGTTTTGCATTAGTAAAAGATGTCAAGGTACTGAATTGCCGATCTTACATCTTTAATTTAGTTTTAACTTAGTTGAGAAGATAGTAAGCTAGTTTATTTATTTTGACTTTTCAGATAAACAATTGCAGATAAGTTCATTATTGGTGGAAATTAATTTTATTAAAATCAACACATTTGTAATTACTTGAAATTGAATGGGAATATTTCTTATTTATTTTTTGTTTAATTTTTAATTTTTCACTTCTTTAGCTCACTTATTCTGATGGATAAGTGAGCTTAATGACTAAACTGACTGATGTCTAGCCTTTTTCTTTTTCTATACATGTAAGAATTTTTTTTTCTCTTTTTCTTTTTCAAAACAATTATTTATATAATTAGGATTTTTGTTTGGCTTCTAGCATATGTTCTTATTATCTCATTTGGAACACACTTTTGTTTAACAAAGAGTTTGAGTCATTTTTTAAAGACATTTGAAATCCTTGATACTAATGCGAGACTTGGTGGTCTAGCATTAGAATGTCAGACTCTCAAGCTGATGACAGTGGTTCAAAACCCTTTGAAGGCTAGCTCACACTTGACTATGTGTCAAAATAACAAATGTTTAACATCCAATAGCCGATGATTAATAAATCAATGTGCTCTAGTGGTGTTATTAAAAAAAATTAATCCTGACACTTGTAAGCAGAAAAATGTTGTCACAGTATAAGATACTATTTTAATTAGCAGTAAGAGTACCTTTAAATTAACTTCCTTACAGGGCAGGGCAAGATTTTGAAAGTGCCCCCGTCCATGTTGGTTCGGGTACACACTCCCACCCCCCCCACCCCCACCCCACACCCGGGCCCCATGTCCTAAGACCAGGGCACCTGTTCCGGGGAGAAAAACTTCCCTACAGATGAGAACAGTCATATATATACCAGTTGTGGACTGCTGGTTGAACTGGGAAATAGCCAAAATGTTCCAATATGTAAATCTTAGACCGATGACATATTGTTATTTGTCCATCCTATCATTCCCATGCCATATCTTTAAGGTTCTATTGTTAAGAAAAGGATTGTTTAGCATCACCTTAGTACTTCATTCAAACTAAGGATATTTCTGACTCATGGTCTTGAAAACAAACCTGTTACTGTCACATAGGCTGGTGTTTCCAGTTAGCATTAATGGATCTTCTTGATGCACTTAGAGAGACTCCCAATAACTTTTGTTAAATAAATTTCCTATAGACAAGACAGCACATACCACAGCTTTTGTTACACTAGTTGTGGACCACTGTCAGGAATAAGATTATTGTTCTAAAACCCAGGATAATGATTGTTTGGCAGTTTGAATTTTTTACTTGTTAATGGGAAATATAACATTTAGTCTGACAGTTTTTATTACCTGAATTAATAATCCTATGAGGTAGTTTATTCCCAGTGACAGATCAAGGGGGGACTTAGGGTGTTTAAACTCACCCTTCAGCCACCAATTATTATTTATCTGTTTATAATGTTTGGTTGTAACTAACTTTGGACATCCCACCCCCACCTTCCCTTCCAGTATTAGTAATTTTACAAAAATCTTTGAAATCACTTTTTCCTAATGTATTGCATCCAACCTAGCTTCCTCTTTGTTATCTGTATTAATTACGACAAGGTGAGCTACAGGTCCACTATTTGTAAAGGTTTTTTATTTCATAAATTTGCATGATTCCATTACTGAAATCCTTTTTAAAAATTCATTATTCGTTTTTTTTAACACAGTACATACAAGCTATTATTTTCACATTACTTTTATGCACAGTCTTTTATAACAACTTTCTAAAATAACATTTGGTTTGCCATAAGTAGATAAATACTAGGAAATTCCTGATTTGCATGAACCATGAAATAAATGATTAGAAAAAAGTAATTAAAAAACATTCTAACTAAATTTTATTAATTTATTTTTTTACCTAGATTTTAATTTATACTAACCAAGACAACGTAGTTAGTTTTAATTGTAGTTATAGTTTACCGTTTTCTTTTTGGGACTTATTATTTTATAGTATATAACAATATAGAAACTTTATAGTGTTTTAAATCTCTATTTTTGAGGTGTTTTACTTGGCATGTTGTACAGTGGAATAAAAAAAACAACAACTGTGATTGCTAGTATTTTTACTAAGTAAGCATGTTACTTGGAATTTAACATTATATGTGTGCATGGAGTTGTGGAAGTTTTTAAAAGTGATTTTCTTCTTAATTGTTCATCTGAGTGATTTCTCGTTTTCCACTTTCACCTTTTATAATCACAGTTTTAGATATTAATTTAAATTGTGACTATCACAATTGTTTTTAGTTTTTAGTCTTATAAACTGATGTATTAAATTTTTTGATGTTATAAAATGAAAATTATTCATTTTTTCACAATTGTTTTTATTCTTTAGACTAATCAAACTGATGCATACATTTTTTAGATGTTATAAAATAAAAAATATTAATTTGGTCAAAATTGTTTTTATTCTTTAGACTAATAAAGCTGATATATACTAAATCTTTAGAAGTTATAAAATAAAACTTTTTGAATTTCTTCACAAGTACTTTTTATACTAAATATTTCACTGATTTTATACATTATTAATTTTTTAGGATGTTATGCTTAAAAATATATATGTATTTTTTTAGTAACATTAAATATTAATAAATTTTATTGCACATGCTCAATAAATATTTCTGAGATCTTTACAGAAAGCACATATTAATTGTGTTAGAATATACATGATTTTAAACTAGATGTTTATACAGTGTTAAATATCCTATATACTTACTCTCAAAGGATAAGAAGTTGACACTGGGAGACGATACTTTCATTTCTAAACTGGGGAGATAACCATGGTAATGTTTAATGCAGGTTATGTCCCCTGCTTTTAAAAAATTAATTAAGGGGAAACTATTTCCAACATCTAGCAGGGGAGATAACATTCATTGTAACAATTTTACCACAAAACTAAGGCTGTATAGGATATTTATTACTGTTTTATGTTAATTTCGGTAAGTATAACTGATGATGATATTTTTGATGAATGACAATGTACATCATAAAAATATTTTATTTGATTTTAAATGAACAAACATCAGTAAGTTTTAATAATAGTGATGGTAATTATATTTGAAAATGTGCTTATTATTTCTGTGACATATTTCCGGTTTCGTTTTGAATTTACAGTGAATATGTACATCTGTACACAATTTTAGCACTATTTTTGTTGTCAATCACAGAATGTTTCAACCAGTAGCTGACATTTTTTGTTGTGGTGCAGCTAAATATGAATATTGATTACTGAATTAAGGATTACATGGAATTTCTATTTATTATTTACTCTTTTTATTATTATTATTATTATTAATTCAAACAGTTTTTGACATTTAAGGCAGCACACATAATATGTTTATATAATAATTGTTATCCTTGCCATAACAACTCTTTTTTAAATGAGACAAAAACACTTAATCGTTTCTATTGGAATAGAGATTTATATTTTTAAAATAAAATCTTTGTATATATAAAACAAATTGTCAATTTCTGTATGAGGCATTTGCCTCAATGTTACAGCCATGTTTATGTTAGCACTGGTTGGAATGTGACAAAATAGTACTTGTTCTTCCATTCATCAAATTTATAAACTGATTTTAGAAAATGGTATATGTTTTATTAATCAGAAAAAAGTTTCTTTTGTAATAATTTCAGTGAATAAAGCTATTGTTTTGTTATAGTTAATATTTATTATTTTAAAGGATTAAATCACTGGAACATCCTGTTTTGTGTTAAATAAATGTAAAATTGTATTTTAAGTCATTTTTGAAATGACCTTCTATTTCCTTCCTTTGTTTTAATTATAAAGTTATTTTAGTGGTGGTCATTTAAATAATTATTTTGAAAGTTCTAATTAATTCTTGATTAATCTGTTTCATCCTTTATATAAATGTGTGTTCTCTAGAGTATGGCTGCCAAGAGGAATGCTGGTGTTCCATCTGCCATGGTTGCTAGGCAGTCTCTCAATGATGAAGAACTGGTGAGTTTTTTAATAATGGATAGATAATTCTGTTTTAGTTTTCCTTTCAGTTTGTAAATGAGCATTTTTTTAATTAAGGCTGTAATATGAATTTTAACAAATGTTATGATAATAATTTCCTATTTGTTTAACCCTTTAAGACTTGACTTTCCACTGCCTTAAAGTGCCCCAGGAATTGATATATCTCAGCAGTTAAACAAAG
>JAULBS010035408.1:0-10141 GCA_032355785.1 Symmetromphalus regularis
TTTTGGCAGGTCGGGCCACCTAATTAACATAAATTAGCATATTTGACCAATTTCCCGATTTTTCCCAATATTAGATTGTTGTTTAGGGGGTTTACCCAGAATGAATACCAGTGGAATAATTGCTGATGCAATTTCTTTTGGGTTGAAACAAACTTTACTTTTGTACAGTGCGCATGTTAGTGTTTCCATATGTTAGTGAGTATGTAACTTAATTAGCATATTTGACCAATTTCCCGGTTTTTCCCATTATTATATTTTTGATATGTTGTTTAGGGGGTTTACCCAGAATGAATGCCAGTGCTATAATTTCTGTTGCAATTTGTTTTGGGTTTAGCCCCAAAATGAGCTAGATTTACTAGCCTACTAGAGCACATTGATTTTTTTTTATCTTATCAGCGGCTATTGGACGTCAATCATATGGTCATTGCGCACTGTACATACATCCTATAAATAACAATATTAATCACGATAACCGAAGCGAAAAGTCGCATAATATATTATAAATGTACTAATGTTATTTCTGAACTGTCATATATTGTAAAGTTCTTTGGTAAGACCCAGGGTGGAGCCGTACGCTGGGGTAGGTTGGAGGAGATTGTGAAAAATCAATATTTATTACCTTGCGTTAGATATACAGTGTACATGTCTTTGTGCTCACTGAAACAAAAGGAAGTAAGTCCTTCATATATATTCAGCTTAAGTTTATCAGAACCTTCTATTGTTTCTCTGTATTAAAAGGGGAACAAACATTAATTGGTCTTGCTAATCTTGCAGAACAGTTCTTTACGTTCAGGCCAAGTTTGCACAAACACCATTAAGTGCATTTGAAGCAGCACTAAAAGAAAAGCGACAGTCCACTCTTACTTCATACCTGCATAGTTTCCTTTATATAAATACAGGTCCCTTTCTGGTACATATTTTCATTTTGACATATTATCAGGTGATTAAAATACCGGCAGGGAGCAAGGAGCCAGAACTTGTTCTTGGAGAGAAATTAGTTCCCGGAAATGACGACACGCATTTCTGTAAACCTACAGATGTCGCTGTTGCTACAAATGGCGACTTCTTTGTTGCTGATGGGTAAGAACATGTTTGTTTTTTTGTAGAAGAGATGTGTGTGAGTGAGACCAGTAGATGTTTGGTCATATTATAGTGCCTTTTGATTACAGATGTATTCTAAACATTTCCTGAAACAAAATCTGAGCCATGATACAACCAAAAATTCTGGAATAATGTCTCCTATAATCCGCAAGCACGTCCATGTAAACCTAGATTTAACTTATTACATAGTATTTGAACATTGAATGTTATTTTAATCCGCAAGCACGTCCATGCTCATGTAAACCTAGATTTAACTTATTACATATTATTTGAACATTGAATGTTATTTTAATCCGCAAGCATGTCCATGTCCATGTAAACCTGGATTTAACTTATTACATATTATTTGAACATTGAATGTTATTTTAATCCGTAATCACGTCCATGTCCATGTAAACCTAGATTTAACGTATTACATAGTATTTGAACATTGAATGTTATTTTAATCCGCAAGCACGTCCATGTCCATGTAAACCTAGATTTAACTTATTACATAGTATTTGAACATTAAATGTTATTTTAATCCGCAAGCATGTCCATGTCCATTTAAACCTAGATTTAACTTATCACATAGTATTTGAACATTAAATGTTATTTGCTTCTCCTTTTAGGTATTGCAACAACCGAATAATCAAATTCGCTCCCGATGGAACAATTCTAAAGCAGTGGGGAACGAAACCATCGGGTAAGTACATTACAAAACCAGTAGATAATCACCTCCTCCCAATCAGTTCTTGTAGCTGAGTGGTGACAGTCATGTCCAGGAATACTAATACTAACTTTACTCAACCAAGACAGAAAGTATGTATGTAAAGTATATGTATGTTATAATATTACATGGGTTGATATAATAATTATTATGACTGATATGAATTAAAAATATTTTATGGTACCGAATACCTTATATTACTCAACCAAGACAGAAAGTAAGCATGTAATTAATAGTCAAAAGATGACATTAATGGCAAAAATTGTGCAATTAGATAATCACACCATTTAGGAGAAGGTGTTTGTAAGCAGTAATATCGCAAGTTGTGCACGTGTTTGCTACCAATGGACCGTTACTGTGATCACCCCATGAAACAAAAATATTTCAACATGCATACTTTCTTTTTTGGTTGAATATATTTAATAAATTAGCGTTATTTCATATAGCTGGATTGGTCAATAAGTTTTATACAGACTTCCGAATAATTATGTTAGAGCAATTCGAGACATGGAAGTTTGAGAAATAGACATTAATTCTATTTATGTTTTTGTGAATAATATATATATAAATATAACTTTGAATATGGTATGACTTTTATTTGAAAATGATATAACTTTTTTCTCTAAAATTTCAATAATGCATAACTACAATTTGATATTTTAATAAGATAATTATGTAACTAATTTGAATTTATACTACATAATATAACTATAATCTGAAATTGGAATAACATTATTTGAACGTTCAGTATCATATTGTGTACATTTAATTAGAGATATGAATGTAGTAGATAACTATATTTTGAATAAAATATATAAGTTTAATTTGAAATTATCACAGGTTCAATGCAGTCACTGCGGGATTCGGATCTCAGCATACCCCACAGCCTCGCTTTGGTGGAGGAGAAAGACATGCTCTGTGTGGTCGACAGAGAGAATTTACGGTAATAATAGTTTTGTCTAAAAGGCTTAAACCCATAGTTACTATTTAAAATGCATATCGAACATTTACTAATAGCTGATACATTCATATGTAATGTCAAACAATAATTATTTTGTTTCCATAAGTAAAATAATTAACATCTTTTCAGAGTGCAATGTTACAACGCCGGAATTAAGGATCCAACGAAAACTGGTGATTTCGTGATGACCTTCATCGACATCTACAGACTTGGAAAGCCCTATGCCATATCCTACGATAAAACAGGTAACATGAACAGGAAAGTCCTGTGACATAGCCTACGTTAAAACAGTTAACATGAACAGGAAAGCCCTATGTCATATCCTACGATAAAACAGGTTACATGAACAGGAAACGAAATACCATCACATTTTTTTATTTAGTGGTTATTATGAGGCAGACATGGTGTTTTTATTCAGAGGTTATTATGAGGCAGACATGGTGTTTTTTTATTCACTGGTTATTATGAGGCAGACTCAAGTTTTCACATTATTTTCTATTAGCAGCAAGGGATCTTTTATATGCGTATTGTCAATGACAGGACAGCATATACCACGCCCTTTGATAAATCAGTCGAGAACCACTGATCGGTGCAAGTGTGTACACCTACCCACTGAGCTGTGTGGAGTGTAATATGAACATTGCTAATTCATTCATCTTAAGGCCAGATTTTTTTTAGTTTTTTTATTCCTTTCACAAACCCGCCAACTCTACATTTTGCATATGACCAGTTAAATGAGTAAAACTGGTAAAATTAATTTTATATTAAATTTTATTTTGCCTCTCCCAAGACATTTTGTAAAAATGTTTTGTCCCTCTTACCCTATTTTGGGTAGTCTAATTTTGAGAAGAAAAAAACATGTAAAAGTTGTGCCTAAACCACAAAATATACCCATTCAATGTATTCTATATTGTTCGTATTTTTTTTAATTTCTCTGGTGATATTTAATTTGTCACTAATTGTTAAACATCTCTGAGAGCATACGTACAGGATATGTGCAATTGCCCTGAGTGATAATGTTTCTCCTAGAACCTCCCCCGAATATAAATATGACAAAACTGTGAAATCATCATAACGTGTTTGTTTTGCAGTCCAAGCTATGTACGTCGCAGTTGACCCGAATGGAAACCAAGATGGCGCCCGAGGATATACATTTGACCTGGACGGAAATCAGCTGGAAGAATGGGGATATGCCGGATCGGTACGAAAACACCCTCTTGTTTTATATACTATATACACCTTTACCTATTTTCAAAAAGTGGAGGCGAACCTTTTAAGACCATGATAAACAAACAAAATTCAATATTATCACTGATGAAAAACAAATTTATTATTAAAAAATTAGTTTCTTTTAGAAACAACAATAAATTGTGGATACAATCAAATTGATTCCACGACACCGTCATTAACAAATCCACTATCTCTAACAGGTGAAGAGAATCCACAAAAATATGGCACACTATCAATATACAGGCGGTTTGTCCATGTTCATATGAAACATGAATTATGACCAATACGAGAACGACACAAAACAATTTCATCCTTCCTTGACCGTATGTAGGAGGACTGCCAATCTTCCAAGATTGACTTTATAAAATGAAGTTAATTCGTTCCCGCATTGTTTCAATCACCTTGCCAAAATATGCTTGTTAATCACAAATTTAAAATCAGAATATCGGATACCATATAAAACATTGAAAACATTATAAAACTTTAGAATAGGGAGAGGTGTGAAGTAAATTTATAATGATCGTACCTGTTAGAAATATGAGGTTACATTGTACAAGCATAGTGGTTATAGATAGCTGTTGGTAATTTCATTAAGTGTACCCTTCCCACCCATACATAGGCTCCGAATACTATCATGCTAATTTTTGCAGCTTTTGTCAGAATTTTAAATTTATTCAAACTGTAAACATAATACAACACTGAAAAAAATACTGTATTTATTAATAATCGTACTGGAATTATGTGCTTAAAAATGCATATAATTTATTTCCTTAATCATCCATAAATTACCGTAAAATCTCAAAGATGAGCTGGATTTTAAATACTCGTAACTTTAATTAAAAATACTTTTGTCTGTTTTCGTTGTTTTGATGTAGTATAATTTTAAAGTAATTAATCCCAAAATGACCTACATAGTAAAGAAGTTGCCTTATATTACATTTAATTTTACCCAAAACAATCATTTGTATTTATAATTTATAGTCGAACATTGACTAAGTTTATGTAGTTTATGTAGTATATTTGCTATGGATTTACGTCATTAATTTTAAGAAATATTAACAGCTATCGTGACGGATAAGTCGGTTTAAAACTGGAGAAAAATTCTGTCATTGTCAGATTATCGTTTCTTATCAGGTACCGCAGAGTAGAGACAGGAAAGTCCATAACCCCCACGCACTTTTCAGGGGACAATTAATAACTTTTAAAAATCACTAAATACAATTTTTTTGTGAATTAAAACATTTTCAGGCTCGGTGACAAAATAAAGTGCCGAAATCCGGAGAGTTTTTCAAGAATGAGGGGCTTCCTACAAGTTGGCTGCTGCCCTTTGGTCATCTACATTTGTGTGCCCTCCCCCCCCCAACCCCCACCACCACACTCTTTCAAAACCTCTATGAGGGTCCTGCTTATTGATTGATATGTTAATAATCGGATTAAGTGGGGGTTCTGTGGTTTCTCGGATCCCCAATATAAACAAAAACAAAAAATATTAAATATAAGAAATTGTTAATGTTTGTAAATATAAATTATGCTATTTTTAGATGCAAAGCCTACCTCATGACATCATTGTATGTTTCACTGGGAAGAACGTCTACATTGGCGACATCCACACAACGGGGACGCCCGTAATCAAATTCGTCAGGACAGAACCTGTGGACACCACCCCAAGAAAACCCTTGCTATAGTAGATGGAAGAAAGGAGTTGTTACTCATGAATAAGGCTGTGATGACTTTTTGTGTTAATAAGTGCTTGGTGCAATGATGGTGATTTGTAATACAGTGTATAAATTTTAACTATTCCACCGAATACAGAATTTAAATATTTTTTGTGAAAATATAATAATTGTCTGCATCATTGTAGATGGAAAAGGAAATAATTTTGGTGTAATTGAAGAGTGTTTTCATGAGTTTACAGTTTGAATAAATTAAAATAAATGCGTAAATACATGTTTGATGCAATGTTATTCATTCATACACGTTTGGTCAACACTGTCATACAAACAGGTATGGAAACTAAACAGTAAGTTTGGGGTGAAATAAGACTAGAGAATTCATGAAAACAGTGAAAGTACCGTTATATTTGTATGATCTGAAACTCAGCGCAGAAGACGATACAACTGTTTTCTTGTTTGGGTTGTTTCCACTTTGAGACTTATCATTGGAGGATCCAGAAAATCCATAGGGGATGGGGGCAATAATAGTCTGATGAAGATTCCTTGGATACTTTAACGATAAAAAAAAAAAAAATGATAAAAAAATATAATATTTTTTTTAATGTTATTATAATCGCAAAATTTAGGAGGCGGCCCCAGGACCCCCCATATCAGCCACTGTTTATACATGCACTAGGAATTGTACAACTTTTTTTTCTTCACATTACTTGAAGTTAGTGAGATTTGTTAAAACCTTCTGCAATTAACTTACGGCAGATTGGTCGGAAGTGCTATCTACATACCATAGACACGTGTTTTAATGTTTTCTGTGTTAAATGTTTTCTGTGTTAAATATTTTGTTGTGGTGTACTTGTTGAACATGTTTGTCTCTAAATGAGAATGTTTCTGTAATACAGTTGAGCTCGGTGGAGCACGATATGCCTGACTCTTTCGAGACACCTGGAGTCACAGCGATGTCGACAGTGATTACATGTAAATGGCATACGTTAAATGACTGGAATATCCCAGCAATAAGGCCCACATGAATTAATTTTGTGTTTCGGATTGTTCACACGTATTGATTTTCTGTGACGCTTCTGTCAAATCGTATGCGCAAATTATATCTTTCTCAATATTTTTTTCCTTTAGAACTTACAATAATCGCTTCAAAATTGTTTACGCTTTATATTTCAACAAATTTAGAAATACATTACTTGGATATTTTGAAGAATGCGTTGAAGTTTTCACGTCTTTGATATTACACAAAATTTAACTCCTACACATACTTTCTTGGGTACAATTTCGTGGTGTTTAACCTTGTGTTAAAAAAGAAACCCAATATTGTATTTTCTTGCCTCCCTCATTGATTTTTAAACTTTATAGAACACGATACACAAAATTAATTTATGACGGCCTAAGATATAGGTTGTGATAATGATGATGGTTTTGTTTGGTTTTATATTTGGTAGTGTTTCTCTTTTCACATCAATCATAATTTCTAACAACTAAATGAAAATAAATATGCCTGACTCTAAGGTTTTTGCTCTTTGATTATATAATAGTACCAACCTAAGAAAAGTTCCTTTCAATGAGTTACATACAATTGTTATTATTAAAACAAAAACACAAAGTATAACATCAGTTTCATACTTTAGCATTTGCATAGCAGTTCAAAGTGACATATGTTTCTATACATATGCATGATAAAAATGACACTATGGGTTCTATTGATTATAAACAAGTGCTACAACGTTCTCATTGGGTTTAACACAAAGGGCAAAAACTAGTCTAGCGAGCATCGCTAACTGTTAGGCGCTGAACGTAACGATGGTGATGATGATACGGCGTGAACAAATCCCACTGTTCACTAAAGACTGCTAGTATTATTATAGAATATTAACAGTGGTGTTCACATAACAATACTCTCTTCCTATATAATTGTGCAACATTGGTTCTGCACCAGTATGTAATGTCTATATATGGTAGTTCTGAATATAGCACTATATAGTGATGTTCTTTATCACCGCATTTTCTTCCTAGCCTACTGAGAATGACAAGTGACTAGCAGCTGATAGTCGTTTTATTCCTAAACATTATTGCTGTTCATCGAATTACAGAGCTGACAAAACAAGTCAGTATTCAGTAGGAGATCCAGAAAATACATTTGCGGCCGGGGGGGGGGGGGGGTATGTGTGCGGGGTACTAAAGAATCCTCGGATTCTTTAACATTATAATAATATTAATAATAAATAAATAAAAAATGTATATTTATTTTTTAATCGCAAAATTTAGGAGGCACGGTCCACCGACCCCCCCTCAGATCCGCCATTGGTTTCGGTTTGAAACTTATCTTTCACTAAAGTTCTCTCTAATCACCGTTTGATTTCATGGTCCTATACGAATTATAAAGCACCATAAGTAATTTATCTAGCTTTATTTTCTCACAAGTATTTGTTTCATTCTTATGGCGAAATAGAATGATGTCGGTGATATTAATGATATATTCCGAAAAGAACAACGTGAGTAGTGCCCACAAATATCGCAAAACTGACAAATTAACATCGGCTTTTTTTTCTACTTTTTCTTTTTTACCCTTCTTGTGCGATACCCATAGCTCAAATATAGTGTCTCTTGTTGAGAGGGATCGCTGGATCAATCGCCACTATCTCTCGGTTTAAAATTTTCATTATTAGCACCAACTTAGTGGTCTGAATTTTTGATATCAATATTATGCTCTAAAATTGCACTGTTAAATAAAATCACTCGCGTACGATGTTCAGTACGATGAAACATTTGTATATATAACAAATAATAGTAGTAGTCGTAGTAGTAGTGGTAGTAGTAGTAGTAGTAGTGGTAGTAGTAGTAGTAGTAGTAGTAGTAGTAGTAGTAGTAGTAATAGTAATACATCAAATTCATACTAAACACGGACACACCGTCACAGACCATTTCCGTTCGTCCGTATCGGCAAACCCTTTTATACAAAACACGGTCGGACACAGCAGTTTACGTAAACATATTATATTATATTATGTTATATTATTATAACAATAATAATAATTAACAAAACTCGTTGAATATTGGGATCCTGGATAGGATCACTAGGAAAAACCCGATTCAAGACGTTCTGTGTTGCATCGTGTTTCGTATGAACCACGTTTTGTGAAGTTACCCTCAATGGTGCTCGGAAAACACTATTAAAAGACGGATGTATACATGGATGGACGGTGCTGGTATTCATATCCGGAAACTGCCGTGTCTGACCGTGTTTTTTTTTATAAAAGGGTTTGCCGATACGGACGAACGGAAATCGTCTGTGACTGTGTGTCCGTGTTTTGTATGAATTTGATGTATTACTATTACTACTACTACTCCTACAACTACTACTACTACTATTACTATTTGTTATATATGCAAATACTTCATCGTACTGAACATCGTACGTGAGTGATTTTATTTAACAGTGCATTTATAAAGCATAATATCGATTTGATATCGAAAATTCAGACACATTTTAAAACGCGATCCCTCTCAACAAGAGACACTATATTTGAGCTATGACTATCGCTCCAGAAGGGTGAAAAAGAAAAAAGTTAAAAAAAAACCATCAATGTTAATTGTGACATTTGTGGTTGTGACATTTGTGACATTTGTCAATGATTAGGACATTTGTTAGTGAAATTGCGACATTTGTCAATAAAAGACATTTGTCAATTTTGCGACATTTGTGGGCCTTACAACGTGCATTTACTTGCAATTATTTAAAGGTGTAATGGTCAATTTCACAAAGATTGAAAAAGTACAAATATACATCGTGTGATATACGTTTTACGTTATTAGTATACAGACTGAAAATATCTTTGTTGACAAATTATTTACCAATACGTATGGTATGTAAGTGACATGTTTTGTTGCATTAAACACATTCTGTGTTACGTTTTTGTTGTGTTGTTATATTAACTAATAATTAAAGCTTACAAACTATGACTATGCATGTCTACGTGATTAGCAAGTAGTTTGGACTCCACGAAAATCAGAAGTGTCTATTTATCAGTAGTGTCGAACATGTTACAGTCATTAACCACATTTGAGTTATTAGTTTAAACTGGATACTTCAGGTAGGACGCCAGGGTAGGCCATATTCCCATATGTCGTTCCCTATTATTATTTTTAAATTATCTTTTTTTAATATTATTATTTTGGGGTTTTTATGTTGGTTGTTTGTTTGTTTTTTTTTACTAATATTAACGCATGTCCGGGGTGGACAGTGTGAACATTTGAATTCAGTATCTATTGCAGACCGGTGGAAGTTCAATTGGATGTACGCACACATGCAAGGTGTCTGAACATTTGAATTCAGTATCTATTGCAGCCCGGTGGAAGTTTAATTGGAAGTACACACATGCAAGGCGTCTGAACATTTGAATTCAGTATCTATTGCAGCCCGGTGGAAGTTTAATTGGAAGTACACACATGCAAGGCGTCTGA
>JAULBS010035419.1:0-10140 GCA_032355785.1 Symmetromphalus regularis
TTATAAATATCTACAGAAGCCCTTTCCATGTTATTGTGTATGTCATTAACGTATGTTTAACATTTATATGAAAAACTATTTTATCATATGTTTAACTTTTTTTTTAAACGTACGTTAAACATACGTCCGCTATTTACATGAACAAATTGCGTTCATGAAAGTACGGTAGTTAAACGTGGATATTTTTGCTGTGTATATGCCATAATATTTGCACAAATAACCACTGTCACATATATCCACTAATCAGCTGAGATTATTAAAAGTTTGTGTTTTGTTCTTTATCTTGAAAAATACAACAAACTGTTAAAATGTATGTTGGTTTTTATTAATAAATTATTTTATATACATTGTCAAATATTTACAGCACGTCAGATAATAATTCATCATTTTAGCTACATTTGGACGCTATTCACTGTTAACAAATTTGTACAACCATTTTAGTACCATCGTGAATATGCCCTGTTACTACAACACACAACTTCACGCTAGCGTAACTAATTATGTAACCACTGTAACCATTATAATTCATTTTAAAAATAGTTGTCAATCTAGGAGAATATTCAAAACTGTTGTGGGTGAAAATAGATTACAAGGTACATAAATGCATTTATAAAAAAATAAAATTAAAAGAAAATAATAATAATAAAAATAAATAAATAAACAAATAAATCAATCGAGAAACAAACAATAAACAAATAATAAATAATTAAATAATAAATAAATAATAAATAATAAATAAATATATAATAAATAAAGAAATAAAGAAATAAATAATAAACAAATAATAAATAGATAAATAAATAAATAATAAATAATTAATAAATATATAATAAACAAAATAAATAAATAATAAATAAATAAATAAATAATTAATAAATAATAAATAAATAATAAATAAATAAATAAATAATAAATAAATAAATAATAAATAAATAAATAAATAATAAATAAATAATAAATAAATAATAAATAAATAAATAATAAATAAATAAATAATAAATAATAAATAAATAATAAATAAAAGGAAATGATCGCCAACACTTTCGCACTAAATCTGATAAATATCGAAAACATTTTTGTGCTTTATTTTGGTTTTTGATTCTGGATGAAATGAGTACATGTAGTATTGTTTGCTATATGTTTGCTGACTACATATTTTAGTCAGTTCTGTATCATTGCTCACTATGAAGTGTTCTCACTATATGTTTTTATGCACTAAATTTTCACTATTTTCTATATCATACAGCGCACTATGTGATATTTTCACTATATTCTACATAACAGCGCACTATGTGATATTTTCATTATTTTCTATATCATATTGTGCACTATGTGATGTTTTCACTATATTCTACATAATAGCGCACTATGTGATATTTTCACTATATATTTCATATTGCGCAATATATATTTACCATATAGTGTTAATATTGCGCAATATGCGATATTTTCACTATATATTTCATATTTTGCAATATGTTTACTATATGGTATTAATATATTCTACATTATAGTGCACTATGAGATATTTTTACTATCATATGGCACTGCTTACTGTGCTATTGTCATGCTCCCTATAACACTGCGCAATATGCATTATTTGTACTATACTAACGGGGAAAACAAATGATAACAAGGATAATTTAAAGATAATTTTGAGAAACCACCCAACTTTGTAAAACAGATGTATAGTAGACATAAATGCCATAATTTAATTTAAGCAGCGATGAAAACAAAATCTTAAACAAAACATCCAAATGTCCAAACTATTTTATTCTTATTCTTGGTATCATCTCTTTTGCCCGTTAGTATATATTTTCTATAATACTGCACAATAATATTGTACTATATTCTATATGATATTGTGCAATATATATTCTATAAAATATTGCATACTATATTTTTACTACATTCTGTACACTATTATATTATTGCGCACTACATAGGCTCTACATTCAACATTATTACGCACTATATTGTATATATGTTATAGTGCGTATCTGTGTTATAGTGTGAAGGACGGTTTTTCTATATAAAATGTTATGTAACGTTAATTGCCAACACTGTATAACGCGCGAAATAAAAACAAAACCAAAGTTTATAGTTTCCAATTTCCAAATTATTTACACCACACAAGCATTCTTCAGAAACACTGGACCGTCTCTTTAGCATACTTCGCAATTCGTGTTCCTTGTATGAAGCAGTTCTTTTAAAGCTGTAGAATATGGTTTTATATCTAACTGTTTACACAATTCTATTTCAAACTGCCAAAATATACAAACAATGCCAAATATGTACATATCAAAACATGGGTATCAAATAGGAAATAACGTCATAATGTCATTTGGCAAGCTTACTCCACTTTTAAAATCACGTGACATACTTATATATTAATATCATAATTATTATAATAATATCATTTTGCCAGCTTTGTAAACTTTTAATATCACCTGACATCATTATATATTAATATTTAAATTATTATAATGTCATTGGCCAGATTACCCCCCTTTTAATATCACGTGTCATCATTATATATTAATATTTAAATTATTATAATAATGTCATTGGCCAGATTATCCTACTTTTAATATCACGTGACAAACATACATTAATATTTAAATTATAATAATAAATTATAATAATAATGTATTTGGCCAGCTTATTCCACTTTTAATATCACGTGACATGCTTATATGTAAATTATTATAAATGCTTATTATATTAATGTGTAAATTATTATTAAAACTGTTATGATAAGATGTAAATATAAAGAGGGATATCGAGTGATTGTATATTGCCTATAGATACAGTGGATATAAGATAAAGACTTTCATCACACAACAAAACAAGAGCTGCCTAAAACGTAAACGTCCCGCTTAATGGCATAATACGTTATATGCCAAATGGCATAATACCAGTTACTATGACAAGCCGTTCCGCTTAATCGCATAATACTATGACAAACCGTCCCGCTTAATGGCATAATACGTTATATGCTAAACCTCGGCCCGTTTAATGGCATAATACCATCCTATGACAAGCCGTTCCGCTTAATGGCATAATACTATGACAAACCGTCCCGCTTAATAAAATAATACGTTATATGCCAAACCTCGGCCCGTTTAATGGCATAATACCAGTTACTATGACAAGCCGTCCTGCTTAATCACATAATACCAGTAACTATGACAAACCGTCCCGCTTAATGGCATAATACCAGAGTAAAAAACCGGGCGCTAACTAGTCACAACAGTCGATCTGGAATCCGTCAGAAACCACTCTAGCTCGAGAGTAGTGACGTCACATGGAAACTATAATGGAACTCTTACAGGTCCTGGTTTTGTATATCAAAAAGCAAGATGGTGGCACGCTTTTGTATGTGATGAAACAGAGACAAGGGATGTTTGAGTTTGATATCGAGCATAATCAGACCTTACAAGCATAATGGACATTCCACACCTAAACTATAATTGACGCCTGAAGTTCAGTAATGTCTAAACAGAAAGGTTTTGAACCACTGTCTTCAGCTTAAAAATCCAATATCCTACCTCTACACCATTGAGGCTAAATCGGCGAGAGTCGTTATAAACCAGAAATCTAATATATATAATTGGTTAAAAACATATTTTTAAAAATTATTATACATCTGGACATTATTCCGCTAATTTCAGATAATATTGTTAAATTTCAAGTTTATGACGACTGCCACCAGTTAGATAATAATAAATGAAATATATGTTGAATGTAATTTCAGATAATATTGTTAAATTTCAAGTTTATGACGACTGCCACTAGTTAGATAATAATAAATGAAATATATGTTGAATGTAATTTAAGATAATATTGTTAAATTTCAAGTTTATGACGACTGCCACTAGTTAGATAATAATAAATTAAATATATGTTGAATGTAATTTCAGATAATATTTTAAAATTTCTAGTTTATGACGACTGCCACAAGTTACAGATAATAATAAATGAAATATAATTATGTTGAATGAAATTTCAGATAATACTGTTATATTTCTAGTTTATGACGACTGCCACCAGTTACAGATAATAAATTAAATATATGTTGAATGTAATATCAGATAACATTTTAAAATTTCTAGTTTATGACGATTGCCACTAGTTACAGATAATAATACATTAAATATATGTTGAATGTAATTTCAGATAATACTGTTATATTTCTAGTTTATGACGATTGCCACTAGTTACAGATAATAATAAATTAAATATATGTTGAATGTAATTTCAGATAATATTGCTAAATTTCTGGATCATGACTGCCTCCAGTTTTATATAATAATTGAAATATATACTTTTAATATGATTTTAGATAGTATTGCTGGAATTCAAGTTTTTGGCGATTTCTTCTAGTTTTAGATAATAATAACTCAGATATATACTTTTAATATGATTTGAGAATAATTTTGCAACATTTCTAATTTATGATGACCACCTCCAGTCATATAATTATAATAATAACTGAGATATGTGTTTAATGTAATTTCTGAGAATAATGCTAAAATTTCTAGTTTATGACGACTGCCACCAGTTTTACATAATAATAACTGAGATATGTGTTTAATGTCATTTCTGATAATAATGCTAAATTTCAAGTTTATGACGACTGCCACCAGTTTTATATAATAATAACTGAGATATGTGTTTAATGTAATTTCTGATAATAATGTTAAAATTTCAAGTTTATGACGACTGCCACCAGTTTTATATAATAATAACTGAGATATGTATTTAATGTAATTTCTGATAATAATGCTAAAATTTCTAGTTTATGATGACCGCCTCCAGTCATATATAATAATAACTGAGATATGTATTTAATGCAATTTCCGATAATATTGAAAAATTTCTAGTTTATGACGACTGCCACCAGTTTTATATAATAATAGCTGATATATGTGTTTAACGTAATTTCTGATAATATTGCAAAATTTCTAGTTTATGACGACTGCCACCAGTTTTAGAAAATAATATCTGAGATATTTACTTTTAATATGATTTCATATAATGCTGCTATATATAGATCATGACTACTGCCTCCAGTTTTAGATACTAACTGAAATATATACTTTTAATATGATTTCAGATAGTATTGCACCATTTCTAATTTATGAAGACCGCCACCAGTTATAGATAACAATAACTGAGATTTAAAGTTTCATGTAATTTCAGATAATATTGCAAAATTTCAAGTTTATGACGACTGCCACCAGTTTGAATACTATTAACTATAATAATATGTATGTAAACCCATGACGTGGAAAATAAGACTTTAACAGTCACAGATTTCACAGTGCAAGCTGTGTGAACTCAAAGATTGCTGTATGAACTCAGATTGCTGTATGAACTCAAAGATTGCTGTATGAACTCAAAGATTGCTGTATGAACTCAAAAATTGCTGTATGAATCAAAGATTGCTGTATGAACTCAAAGATTAGTGTATGAACACAAAGATTGCTGTATGAACTCAAAGATTGCTGTATGAACTCAAAGATTGCTGTATGAATTCAAAGACTGCACTAACAGTCTTGGCGTGTGAATAGTAGATTAAAACACACTAATCTGTGTAACACTAACTAACTTACTTCTAGAGTTTCTAACATAATCATGTTTTATTCTAAACTACCATCAGTACGCAACGGGATACAGACGAACAATTTACTTTGTAATGCACACCAATATTGTGGTAAAAACATGGCGGAACAAAGAGAGGGAAATGAAGGGCTCTAACCCCCTCAATAATTCTGAATCAAGCATAACCTCCAGGCCCGTACGCAGGATTTTCTTTAGAGGATGTGGTTGTGAAGGCCCGAATCTTTTATTTTCATTTCTAACATTATTCTAGTAAATTAGCGTCAATCCAAATTTGCATTTACGGACCTCGACAGATTTAGGAGGGTGCGTGTGCACCCGTCGCATCCCCTCCCCCCTGCGTACGGGCCTGACATCGTATTCTCTTGAAACTCGCATCTTCGTGCCAAGATCTGTCAGCTCCCCCAAAGTGTTTGTTATCCCTCCGTATATTGACTTAATTCCGCCGTGCCTGTGATACATTACACAATTATATTGAGAATACTCATACCATATTCAAAACCACATTCCTGGAGAACACTACAGGCAATATACTGACCCTTAGAACCAAAAACTTCTGAACGTACTATATTTTAAAATTTCTGAATATTTTTGAGGCTGCAAAAACATACGAGGAGTTACGATCTTGAAATTTGACATTTTTAAAAGTGAAAAAAAAAAATATATATCGACTCGACATGAAATTCCCTATACCACGGTTCAGTTAAACTGTCTTGCATGGTATGAAAACGAGATTTAGTATAACAAATGCATGTAAGTTTCATTCGTAATTAATATTTAAAGCACAATGACCCTTAAATTCCGTGGGAGTATGCCTTTAAGCCTTGCTTCGCGTCGCTACTCTAAATCCACTATAGATGTTGTTTCGTTGAAGAATCCTCACGAACTGTGGAGGAGATATGTATGTATAAGTTCTGATTAACTATTGCACGTTGTTCTACTGTCACACAAATGCTTGGACTATTTCACGATTAACACGATTTCAATATGAACCATCTTACAAAATAATGGTCACTTTTTATATATTACAACTTACTTTTTCATCACATAACAGCTGAAATTGTAGTCTGATCTCACAGTATGTAACCGTTTTAAAACTGATATTTTCATTAAGCTATTCCACTCATCGTATATGGCTGTGAAAACGTGACTTACCCTTATCTACATATACTGTACAGGGTGTCCATACAGTCTTTTTACAAATTAATTTTTTTTTATAAAGGGAATTACCGTCTTGATTTGCTTCGTGCATATAGGTGTATTAAATGAGACAAGGAAAAAAAACAAACAATATCTATTTCTCATTTTGTAACAATTTACACAGATTTATCTATTCATTTGCGCTATTTGTGGTCCACAACTGGTTTATCAAAGGCCGTGGTATATGCTGTCCTGTCTGTGGGACGGTGCATATAAAAGATCCCTTGCTGCTTATCAGAAGGAGTAGCCCATGTGGCGGCAGCAGGTTTCCTCTAAAGACATATGTCAGAATGACCATATGTATGACGTCCAGTAGCTGATGATAAGATAAAAATCAGTTTGCTCTAGAGGCGTCGTTAAATAAAACTTAACTTTACTTTTTAGACTTGAAAACTTTATGCCAGTACATAGTGGTATGGCCTAACCAGAACACATGTGCAGCAATATTAATTTTTTAAATTTTTATTAATGCATGAAAATGATAAAAGTTCTGTGTTTCTCTGAACATTGATGGCTTGTTCATGGATTGTACCAGAATAAACATCAAATAACAATTTATGGGGTATTCTGTCCCATTACTGAAGACGGCACTGTTGATGTTGTCCAGTGATATTCTATAGGTGTTGATGATGGGTACGTATGCATGTGGTGCTGAAGATGGTAATGTGTTTGTTTTACTGCACCACATACATTTAAAAACTTTTGAAATGTGTTTGCTTGTTTTATGATGTTGTAAAGTTGTAGGTTTTACTACATGAAGACTCATTCATTCCTTTCAGGTGTGTTTGTGTTGAACTTGGTGTGTCGAGATGAAGATCTCAAACAGACGATACTGGACAGATTTCACAGTGTGTTCGGTGCGGTGTTTGTGGTGGCCATTCAGAGCGAGGTGAACGAGACCGTGTTCGCCATCAAGCGGATGTCACCGCCAAACACGACAGACAAAACCACGTACTTAAATATTAAACAGGCTGTGAAAAAGATGAACTTATTTATTCAGTCAAAGACAAAGTCATCTGAAGTAGATGTGCTACAAGCTTTAGAAACTTTGCAAATCAGGTGACACACAAGTTGTTGAGTTTTGCTTTTGTTACTTTGTTTTGTTGAATATATTGTAAATCATAAAATATTAGTAGACATAAAATATTAGTATAAGAATTTAATATACCAATCGGATCAATCCTTCTCTGTGGGCCCATTTGCAGTTTGGGCTATTTTCCGTTCCAGCCAGTGGTCCACAACTGATTCATCAAAGGACATGGTATGTGTCATCCTGTCTGTGGGACGTTGCATATAAAAGACCCCTTGCTGCTTATCACAAAGAGTAGCCTACGTACCGGCAGTGGGTTTACTCTAAATACATCTGTCAGAATGACCATATGATTGACTTCCAATAACTAATGATAAGATATAAATCAATGTGTTCTAGAGGCTTTGTTAAATAAAACAAACTTTACTTTTAACTTTAATATACCAGCACAAATGGTGGTGCATTGATTGGGGTCAATATTGTATGTAACTTTAGTTATTATTCTGATTACTGCACAAATAAAATAAAACATCTGTCTTAAATAAAACAATAGTTTTTATGCCAAACAGCAAGTAAACACAATTCAAACGAAAATAGGTTCAAAATAGTAAAGGAACCAGCAGTCTAAAACATTAAAAAAACAGCTCAAATAAAATTAAAATATCTGAAACGGCATGAAGTTATTTTCCTTCTTCTTGTTTATATTATACTGACAAATGTACCAGTATTATAATATTACTTTGTAGTATTTCACATGTTAAATATGGACCAGATACTGAATTAGGTGCAACATTACATAACTTAATATTTAGTTAAATAGCAGGTACATGTACAGACTTTTACCCAGTTAAATTAATAGGCCAATATACCCCCAATAGCCAGTGTTTACTTTTGTGCTAGAAGTGGTCGTTAAATAAATATATAATAGGCCAATATACCCCCAATAGCCAATGTTTACTTTTGTGCTAAAAGTGGTCGTTAAATAAATATATAATAGGCCAATAATTTGGCTTTCACTAAAAAATTTATATCACTAATATTTATGATTTGCAGTACATTGTAGTGTTATTGTTGCAAAATGCAAACACGCTTAGGCATACCTTGGTATGCATGCATTTAACAGCTCGTAGTAAGGCCCTGCGAATCTCAATTTTTCCAATCGAATCGAATATTTGAATCAAATGTTGGAAAATGTTTGAATTGAATTTCAAATCTCGAATACCTTGGTGAATACTCAAATGTATCAGATGCAGTTCATGAAGGAATATTCAGCTCAGTAAAGGAAATTAGAAAGACGATATATATAGTTAAAATACCCACTGCATTGGCTGTACATACGGTGATAACATGATTACTCAAGGTTGAAGTTTAAATAATAAATTATCAGAAGCAGTTCATGAAGGAATATTCAGCTCAGTAAAGGAAGTTAGAAAGACAATATAAATACCCACTGCATTGGGTGTACGTATGATGATTAACATGATTACACAAGGTTGAAGTTTAAATAATACAGCACCCTAAATAGAAAACTCAATGCTTGGTTGAACAGTTAAACTAACACAAGATAATATAATTTATTGGTTTTTAATTAGATCACAAAATAATTCAAGTAAACATGTGAAAATTAACACTTATTACCAATCGATGATCAAAACTAAATACCAGTTGTTCATACACAGCAATATTCAAAATTCCGAATATATTAAAATTGAATCGAATTGAAGCTTCGCGACAATATCAAATCGAATACATGAATCTTCACAGGGCTCCAGGGTATAGATATGTGATTTATTCCATTTAACTTTTGTCAAAAGACGTCAATGCTGATTTGTCATAATTATAGAGGATGTTTTATACTTTATGGCCAAAATAACACTTTGACATCAAATGGTGCATCTTGGCGTAATCCTACTTCTGTCAAAATATTGATACTGATATTTGATAAAGATATACAGAACTACATAGACAAGTGATTTGGACTACTTTACTGCTTGCTAAAATAATGTATTTTGATTATTTGCTAATGGCAGAATATTGTTATAGTACTTACGACATTTGGATTTTAAGGTATTTGCTACTTATGATGAAAATAAAATGCGGTGCACTTATGTCTATATTGAAAAATAGTTGCTTATCTTAGAAATATGTTCAGAGTGATGTATAGACAGTTTTTATATCTAGCAAGCCTGGAATTTTTTTTTTGAGACTTGCCTGTCAAAATGTCCAATGTCAATCAATTTGTGCCGGTCAAAAACGAAAACGTACCTGTCACAAAATTAAATTGA
>JAULBS010035430.1:0-10140 GCA_032355785.1 Symmetromphalus regularis
GTAAGGGACGTACAGGGGGGGGGGGTAAATCCCCTTGTATTTCTTAGAAAAAAATTTCACTTTGGATATAAAAACGATGAAATGAACAGAAACGGATACATACATATTTAGGTTCCCCACATAATTTAAATACTTAGTATTGTTTGTATCGTCGCTAGAAAATGCCTATAAATATAAACTGTTTAGTGTGTAAGACCACCTGATTCTAATTGGTTGGTTGTACACATTTTCTCTGGGTTGGAGCCAGTATTGAGATTTAAAATTCCTCCACTAATATTTGATCCCAGTACCTTCTAGCCACCTGTGGGATAACATAACCATTACAACACCTGGGCTGGTATCACTTTATTCTATAGGTGAACTTTTCATGTTGCTTCTCACTAAATGTATATAGTGACTGATAATATACATATATAGTGACTGTGATAAATATATAAAGTGACTGTGATAAATATATAGTGACTATGATAAATGTATATAGTGACTGATACTATACATATATAGTGACTGTGATAAATATACAAAGTGACTGTGATAAATATATAAAGTGACTGTGATAAATATATATAGTGACTGTGATAAATGTGTATAGTGACTGGATTACTGTTTATACAGAATTAACAGATGTTTTTCCTACACAGTTAATGTATAATACTGTAATATCACATGAGACATACAGACATCCAAGATGGCCACTAACAAATGGAAAACATTTCCGAAAATCTACGAAATATTTATATTTTTGAAGACATTAAAAAGAAGTTTGAAAGCTTTAAGAAAACTTAACCTGTGATATGGATAACAGTTGAATAATTTGGCGGCCATTTAGGATTTTATCTCTTTTAAAATAAAATTATGATGCATATTCATATTTTCGTTCAGAACATACACTACTAGTTAACCATTTATTAAAATCAATATTTGTGCTTTTGGATTTAGCAAGTTTTGTAAAATATTTTTTAAAATTAAAAGAATGCTAATATTAAAATATTTTTTCTCATTATTTTCACAAATTAGCGCTGCCTGAATTAATTAATTTCTGGATAACAACTCTAGGATATTTTCATAGTCAGTTTTAAACTCGTAATTCATTCATTGGCAAATAAATAAATACCCTAAGATTTAATGAGCTAGAACGATTTCTACACGTACATACTTATAGAATGCTTTGACATAATGAAGCAATAACCACTGCAAAACATTGGGGTGAAGGGCGTGGGGTGGAAATTTTGGTCGGATATGAACATTTAATGAGACATGTGACAAATATAAAATAACTAACTTTAACAATTCCAGAAATCTTCGAACAAAACAGCAGAATTTAAAGTAAAGCTGATAACTATAAGCTGGATATACATGTAGGAGAAACACACACACATAGAGAATGATAATGGGCCCAGAGAGGAAAGGTTTAGATCAAAATAATAGACACAGAGCAAGGATAGAAGTGCAGAGATTAATGGTGGTGATATATAGCGTAATTATTTTTTAATAAAACAATCTTCAGATTAAACACCTGAAATTGAGAAAAAAATACAATATATCATTATTAAAGGTACATAGTTAAAAGTCGTAAAATCCCAATCCTTAGATAAACACTGAATCCAGCATTTATCAAAAATCCAAACTTTCAATCCGTTGACCTAACCCTTTCAAGATAATACTGAATTGAAAGCTATTCTTAAAATGTTCAACATGTCTGAGACAAAGTAGTTAAATCATATATGATTTAATATAAATTATAAAGATTCCAAACACGAATTAGTAACTTCCAACCATTACCATCTGTCAAAATATCCTGTTCAGTAGTGAATCCATTATTTCCCTCTGTGTTATAAGCCAGAACTCGAACCAGATATCTGGTGTTTGGTTGTAGGTTTGATATTACAACTGTGTGGTTTGTGCGAAGACCTCTTTCTGGAAACACTTCAGTTAGATTCGTCCACTTTGATGTGTCGTCTGCTCGGTATTGTACAAGAAATGTCTGTGGTAATCCTCCATTAAATTCCTCTATCCAAGACACGGAAATTGAGGACGAACCAGTACTCCAGACTTTCACATCAGAGGGAATACTTGGAGGACCTAAACATATACAATATTACAATCAGTTGAAAAATATTTAAGACCTTTATACAAACTTGCATGACAGAAGGAATACTGTGAAAATACACACACATACACACACCCACGCACTCACACACGCACACATACACGCGCGTGCAAACACACACACGCACACATACACACTATATATATGCTCGGCATGTCGGTCGCCAAAATCGCCAATTGCGACAAAAATACAAAAGTGGCGACAAAATTGTCAACGTGGCGAAAACTTGTGATTTTTAAAAAGCTTTTTTAACGGTAACGTTCTTGTGACATTTTAAAACTCAAACAAATAAACTGAAAGCGTGTGAGCAATAACCGAAACTAATGACTGTTTTAAAGTCTGTACTCCAATCACAGGTATTATAAACACTTAATCCCATGTCAGACAATAGACCACACTGCATATTGTCAGACTGCCAAAATGTGCCAAATAACCATTTTTATACCGCTTTTAAAAAGTGGGCTGCAGATAAACAGCGTATACTTTAAATACATTTAAACTACTGGAAATGGACAATCTCAATATAGGAAAATAATATATAATATACAAATTAGTTAAAAAGTTAACTATCATCATGCATATGTGCTAGTATGTTGGTGATATTATTGTTTTCAGGTGAATTTAAAACAACATGCAAAATGTTTTTAATTATTATACATTGCTAGATAAAAATTTATTGTGGCGATTTTTTTTTATGTGGCTACAAAATTATGAAATAGGCAATTTAAAAAAATCAACATTGTGACAAATATATATGTTCCAGACTGAGCACTGTATATGTTTTAATTAAGTTTAACTTATTTTAATAACTTACTGTCATAGTCATAGGTTTTATAACAGATGGATACTCATTAGGTAGATATATCGTGATACACAAAACCATATCACGGTATGTATTGTGCTTGGTTACTAAGTCTTGCAATATACATGTACCTGGATACTCATTAGGTAGATATATTGCGATACACAAAACCATATAGAAGTTATGTATTGTGCTTGGCAAGTATTGAAATATACCAGTATATCGTTGTACCACTACTGTTTATTCACAAAACATTTTGAAAAAAGTCCTTATTTAATACAAAAAACAGTGTGATGACAGAACAACATGTAGATGTGTGGCTAAACCTGAAAATGTTATAATTAAATATAAAAAATAATATATATTTTTTTATTATTATTGATTTGTGTAGCCATACCTGTAGTTATAGGTTTTCAGCTGAACCATAAATCATTACCCTCATAACCTGTCATTTTTTATAGTTTTGAGAAAAAGGCAAAAAACTGCTGCAATTACCCATCAAGTGACTATTTATTAACCATTATAATAATTATCATTAATTGGGTTAGGAAGTGCACAATGACTTACTAATAGGCATTTTTACAGCTTATAGGAACTGTTATGAGAAGTGAGTTAGGATGAAAATTTCAAAATAGCCAAAAAATGACTTCTACGCATTTAGGTTATGAGGGTGACAACATTATACATACATGTTTTGTGTATACATTTTGATATCATTGATTTGTTTGTATATATGTTTGGAAAAAAATGTATAAATGTTTGAATTAACCATAGTGTGACCCCCAATAGCTGGTTTACTTTTGTGCTGGGGGGTGGTTAAATAAATAAATAAGTAAAATTATACAGGGCTGGAAACAAAACATGATAATTTTGTACGCTGCACTGTAGTAGCTAAATATGGTCAAAATTTGTTTTAAATAAGTTCAAGTGACTAATGCTAGAGCTGGGTGGTATTCGGTATATACCATATGGTATCAGTATCGTATCAATACCGATTTACTGTACAAAGCAAATATCAAAATACCAAATATTTTAGAATTGAAAAATAAGTATTTCGGTATTGAAAAATAAGTATATTCCCTTAATTAAGTAAATACATCTGACTACACTACATTACCCACAAAATGGCTGATAAGAAGTACTTCTAAAGAAATGACTGAAAAACATGTTCTAGCATTTGACATTGATTATTGTTTAGATACTTGATACTTCTGAAGTTTATTTAACTGTAGAGGTTTACCTGTGGGTCAGCAGATGAGCAATGGTTCAAAAGAATTACCTGTTAGAATACCTACCTATCTTAAAAAAAATGAGTTTGATATAAACTCTAACATGGGTATGCATTTAGAGGTAGGTATACTTAAAATACTGCTAGATATCACTACTACATGTATGTCAATATCGAACACTGTACTGATATCGAGGTAAATCATACCCACAATATTGATACCGCACTTGAAATTTTAATACCGCCCAGCTCTAACTAAAGCATTTGTGAAAGGAAAACAATAAACAATATTTCAACTGAGCTATGATGTTTAAAGAAATACAAACAAACAAAAATACTGACTTTCAGTGTTTGCGTATATTTGTACATACAGAACATACAGTGAAATACATTACTAACGTTAACACACAGTATGAAGTAAATGCAAACTTTACACAAACATGACATTTTATACAGCGCGAAGATTCGTTGTTGGCTCACATTTTGGTGACCAATTTTGGCAATGCATTTGATTGAGAAACGTCAAATTCCAGTTTTGGAATATACTGTATAAGGAATGTTAGGCATAGAGAAGAGTTACGAATTTCCCAGTAGCAGAAGTGAATCCTGGTTAGTATATCTTTAGATCCCACTAAAGCCACCAATTTTTATTTTCACCATTAAAATTTAATGCCCCCTCATTAAAATATTTATGACGTCCCTCTTCCAAATTTTGTATCACTACCCCTGCCAGCAGGGATATTAAATAATGCTTACCCCCCAGGTGTGGATGCAGGATTTCTGAAAGGTGGGGGGTCCAAATGTGATGTGTGAACAGGACTGGGGGAAAATGGTTAATTTTCACATCCTTCCACAGGGGCGTACATTAACCTTTTTCAGATACCGGCCAGCCGGACCGGTAACCTGGGAAAATTAACCAGCCTCCCAAATTTCGAACCAGCCCCCCAAAATAATTCCAAGTGGCCTCAAGTGGCTGACTGTCATTCAAATCAAGGCCAAGAACACGTGAGCGAGAGGTCAGAAACCGGTAGTCTTACGCATTAAATATTGTGAACTTGCAGAGCAAAATGGTGTCTGTATCATTGTCTGTCACCTTTTGGAATTCAGTTTTGTGTTCACTTCAGAAAATTCGCCCGACATGATTTGAAACAGATTCAGGCAGGCTGGCGACCGCTAAACTACACCCCTGTTTCCACTTGGAAAATATATATATTTTAAAATATGAGAAAAGTGGGGAAGGGGGGTTCCAGACCCCGTAGACCCTCCTCTAGTTCCGTTAATGCCCTCTTACCCCATGCTAGTACAGTTCACTAAATTTAATTCACCCAGGCCAGTTGATTTTTTTCATCAAAGAGCCCTTTTATTTATGATAGATGTATGCAATACAATCAAACATAAGCTACCTACACTTACGTTATGTAGGCCTAGATGTTCCTTATACAATTACCTAGTGAATCTTTGTATTTGCAGAATGAGCCACTAATGTTGCAATACTTGCATTTCTTATCCTTACTGTTCCATACAGTAAGGTTCAATAGTGATTTTTTGTGCGGATTAATACTTTTTCTAGACTAGTAGCCAAGATAAATTAAAATATTTCTTATTTTCTACCCCTGAGGTCATTCACTGTAAGTCAGTTAACTAAAGTCTAGAACAGCATATCATTTGTGACCATCTCGACTACGTTTTTGCTGTTTCTAATTGTAAACTCGTCGGTACAATCTGTTTTCATTTGTGTACTTTCGACAGGAATGGGAACAAATTCCTGATTAATAAACAAGGATATTAAACAGGACACCATTTATTATCAGATTTATATCCTGAGTGAAATATTTCTTTGTTGTGAGCTTCAGTGAGTGACAAAAGAACATTATTTCATGAGGCACATAAATCTGATAATAAATGACAAGTCTGATATTCTATTTATTACCCCTGACAATTTTAATCATGCCACTCTTGAATCTTTCTCTGGGTGCATCAGTTTAGAGGAATGCTAGCCTATGATGGTATAGATTACGGTGTACATTTTTTTACTTGTAGTGATGTTATTTGCATTAAAAAAAATTATAATGACATCACATTTATTACATGAAAGCTAATTAATCATAATGACCAGAGTTTTAATGTAAGCATCCAGACTTCATTTGATCTCAGGACAACACATCTAAAGTTTGGTAAAAAAAAGATGTTGTTTTATGCATGCCAAGATCGCTGGCTACCATCACAGTTGTGCCCTGCAACTTCTCAAACTACTGAGGACCCTGGGTCACAGACCCAGTACCAAGGTAATTATAATTTATCACTTTTTTCACCAACCCACCACCCACATAAATTGACAGTGTTTTACCAAGGACCAACATAAAAAAACAAACGTGCATTCTGCTCTGCAATGTAATTTCAACTGGAAACACCCTTAGAATTTAGCTAATACATTTTGTTTGTCGTCCACTTCTTGAGATGGTCTATAGAAGATAATAATAATCCCCAAAGAGGCACTAAAACTCGCATTATGGAAATAATCCCACAACAGGGAATGAAACTTATGTGGAAAGAATGATTCCTGAATAGGAAACAAAATATTTTTTGTGTACATTTTACTCCTTTTTCAGGGATTATTTACACTGGAAATAATCCCCAAAAGGGAATAAAACAAACAATCCCTGAAGAGGTAACAAATCTCATTAAGTGGCACAAATAATCCCTGAAATATGCTGGAATGAACAGGGAATTAAACTTATTCCGTGGCTTCTGGGATTTCCGTATCTTCTATGTACAGTTTGTGGACAATGCCAATTTTTCTCTTTCCGCTGCTGGTCGCCTTGATGTACGCATCATGAGAATAAACTTGGAAATGTGTTTCAGTTCCATCATCAACAAATGCACCCTGAAATAATAATTGATAAGAGATATATTAGTACTGTAGCCAGTATTAAGGCAGACGAGGCAACTGCCTCGTCTGTTGTTTTCCGACAATGCTTATAAAATTGTATGAATCAACATTTTTTTTAAAGGTTTTATTTGGACACACTCATTTGGCTCGTCTGTTTTCAGCCTCTGGCTACGGCAATGCAGGGGCACAATATTTTATGCGAACCGCTGTTCTGTTCGCATGTCAGTTATACAAAATTAAATTTACTCTAACTGCAAATCGGTTATGTTGTGACTTGTAGACGCTCAGATATGAAAACTTGCAAATTATGCAATTGTAGGAAGTTTGTTCATGCAGACGTAGATCTACTACTAGTATTCTGACAAATGTTTTAGACTGATGTTTAGATACTTGATATGCAGCGAACCAGTAGGCAACATTATAATGCAACAGTTGTAACTTGCGACCAGTGTAAACTAAAATGCTCAGAATACAATAAAGCCAGAGGTTTTAAGGAAATATGCATGGTAGTTCCTAGGATCAAATCACAGTCGAGCAAGGGCGTACATTAACCTCTTTCAGATGCTGGCAATCCAGGCCGGTAACCTGAGAAAATGAACCAGTCCCCCAAAATAATTCCATGTGGCCTCAAGTGAACAATTGGTTACCTATGTATAAACCATCTGAACCGACTTCCGGTTACCTCAGACTTTGAAATATTGTCCCCTGCACTGTATATTTTAAAGAAAAGGTTTGTTTGTTTAACAAAGTTTATTCAGCGGCTATTAGGTGTCTGATGTATGGTGTTTTGTGACTCATGGTCTTTTAAAAGAAACCTGATACCACCACATAAGACTATCTGATTAGCAGCAATCAATCTTTTATATAATTATGTTTTCCCACAGATAGGATAGCACATATCATGGCCTTTGATAAATCAGTGGTGGACCAATGGTTGGTGAATGTGGTATACACTTACACATAGAACTTTGTAGAGCACTTACTCTGTGTTAAAGCCAGAATCAAGATTAAAAATATCATGCCTTGACAGGGGTGTAGTTTGGCGGTCGCCTGCCCGAATCGGGTTCAAATCATGTTGGGCGAGTTCAATATTGATAATCATCCGCCCGGCTGGCCTCCTCACATTTCTCCAAAGTGAACACAAAACTGAACTCCAAAAGGTGACAGACAATGATCGCATCACAAATTTTGTCTGCTACAGACGCTATTTTGCACAGCAAGTTTGCAATATTTAACGCGCGAGACAACCGTTTTCCAGCCTCTCACTCATGTAGTATTGGCCTAGATTTGAACAGACAGTCAGCCACTTGGAATTATTTTGGGGGCCGGTTGGAAATTTGGGGGGCTGGTTCATTTTCCCTGGTTACCGGCCCGGATTGCCGGTACCTGAAAAAGGTTAATGTACGCCCTTGCTCGACAAGGATTTGATCCCAAGAACTACCAGCCATGGGTTCAACAGCTTAACAACTGTGCCACCTGGGCCTAAAGTCACATTATCAAGACAGAATAAAATACATCATTTTCGAGTGAAGAAATTTATATTTTCCAAAAATTATTCACTCCGTAAAGTTTTATTTTATCTAAACTCAGGGAAAAGGGTTTAATATTTAATATATTATTATGCAAACTTTCATGTGAAATTTAATTTCATAAATTTTCTTCAGAGACGAATAATATAAAAAATTATTTCCTCAAAATTATTTTACTGCTCGAACAATACATTAATATACTTACAGCTGTTTCAACTTTATCTCCATTCACCCAAACATCAAGGGTATCTTTTTCTACAAAGACAAAAAATATATAGGGTACGAAATAACCAATTTGTTTTAACCAACCCAGTATGATTTTGCCACGGTTGAACTTTATAAATGTTAAAGAAGATTCCTGGTGAGTATTACTTAACCGGGTAGTTTTTTTTTTCATTTTAAAGAGACATAATCATAGTTTGAAAGGATAGGAGCTAATTCTTGAACCAGCTAAGCAGGAATCACTGGAGACAAGTTAAATTTAAATGATGCAAGTTCTCTGAACCAGCAGATATTTTGTTCACCAAAACCCATTTCAATAGATACCAACTTCTGTAATTACAGATCAAGATTAGGGGTGCAACAATATGGCCAAAAGCGTACTGCGATATATTGCGATATAGCAAACCCAAATTGCAATACAGTTTGATTAATTACCAAGATGTGATAGTCACATTTTTATACTATCGTACTAACTACTAAACATATCTCAGGCAGGCAGACCTGTACTACCAATTTCTGAGTGAAAAAAAAAGAATACTAGTATATAAAGTAGATTTATATCATTTGATGAAGTTTTAAAACATTTTTCTATAACTTACTGTCAAAGTCATAGGCTTTATAAGAATTTGATGGCTAATCATTACGTAGATATAACATGATACACGAAACCATAATGTGGTATGTATTACGCTCGGCACATATCGCAATATATCGGTATATCAGAGATATGCTACAAAGCCCTGAAACTGCCCGTAACAATTGGCAATGTCGTCGAGATTGCCACAGATTTTTATTCTCTGCATCACTTTTTTTGCTGTGGACTAAAAAATATGTATTTTTTCCTTATTATTAAAAATAAAGTATACTTTATGCTAAAATTACCGTAGAAAACATCATGGACACTATTTCTCCATGGCATTTATTTTTCTGTGGATATTTTCTTAACTGCAGGGGTTGTACTACCTAGGTTAAATATGATTCTTTATCAATATTTAAGCAATGGTTTGTATTTCGAGAATAGGTAACAAATATTGATAACACCTATAACTTTCATTGGCATAGTTTCAAGCAATAAAATGAGAGACTAGTATATTTTTCATGTGGACTAGTAACTTTTCTAGGCTACTAATTCCACAGAGGAGGGGGTGAGGGGTGGAATTATTACCAGAAAGCCAACCATTTATTTAATGACAACCCCCAGAACAAAAATATACTATTGGCTGTTGTTGGTCACAAGAGAAAGCCAAACAATTGTAAGAGCTGAATTATTAAATGCATACTCCCACAGACCCATGACCTAATTAATTTCCAAACAAAGAATTAATTTTAAATATAAACATTTGATTTGTCCATAGAAAT
>JAULBS010035438.1:0-10139 GCA_032355785.1 Symmetromphalus regularis
TATCTATCTATCTATCTATCTATCTATCTATCTATCTATCTATCTATCTATCTATCTATCTATATATATATATACATGTATATATAATTTATTTATTTATTCCAAATGTGTGTGTGTGTGTGTGTGTGTATTATATATATACAGTCAAACCTGTCTTAAGCAGCCACCCAAGGCAGTAAGAAAAGGTGGCCTCTTAAAAGAGGCGGCTGCTTAATACAGGTTAAATTATACTAAATTAGCTGATTTGGGAGAAAATAAAGGTGGCTGTTTACGACAGGTGGCTGATAATACAGTTGGTCGCATGGGCAGGTTTGACAGTATGTATATTTATTAATGAATGAATGAATGAGACTTGTAAAGTTGAAAAATAAGTGACAACACTTTACAGGTAGTAGCTTTAGGCATTTATTAGTATAATTACCATTTTTGTACATAGACACATTTCCACATATTCATGAAACCGTTTGGCATTTGAAAACAGACTCATGGCTGGTAGGTGCTGGGATCAAATCTCAATCGAGGCATATGATTTTAAATCTCAGTACCTGCTCCATCCCAGAGTGAGTGCTCAGCAAGACTCAACAGGAAAGCTTACAGCACTTGCATCGACCAGTGGCGCACAATTATTTTGTCAAAGGCCGTGGTATGTGTTGTCCTGTATGTGAGAAAGCGCACATAAAAGACCCATTGCTACGATTCGGAAAAAAATAGCCTATGTGGCGGTAGCGGGTTTCCTCTAAAAACCACGAGTCACAAAACACCATATGTCTGACACCTACATGGGCGTTAAAACGAAATGGGGTGGGGCTGCTCCCGTTTCTAAACATCAGAATTTGCCCGAGAATAATTTAACTATGAATAAAGAACATATTTATGGAAATTATTAGGGGGGGCTAAGTCCCCCAGACCCACCGTCTCCAACGCCCCTTCACCTAATAACCCCTGAATAAACAGTGAGTTGGGATGTCGCTAAACAAACAAACTTTTTCTTTTACTGTTCAGAAAAAAAGAATCATTTTCCGCCAAAATCTTTAACACTGGCAGACGTGAAACCAAGTCGCTAAAAAGCCGTGCGGGATGAATCCGCTGTCATATTGTAATACTGGCATCATTTGCAGTCGGCGTAATCACACACCAGGGTGCTCTCTGTCAATTAAATAGTTCCAGGCGAATAACCGCCACAGCCAAACGCGCTGTCAGTCATTCACAAATTAGAAAGCAAACAGTAACTTAATGGAAGAGAATGAATGAATGAATTAATGAACAAACTAATTAATGAAATAAATACGTATTTAGATAGAGAATTTAAAAAAAAATGAGTGAATAAATATGAAAGAATGAATGGAACTAATTTATGAAAAAGAAAGAAAGAATGAATGAATGGAGTGATGAATGAATGAGCGAATGGATGATGGATGAGTGAATGAAATAAATGGATGGATGGATGAATGGATGGAAGGATGAATGAATGGATATATGTATCAATGAATGAATTAATGATTAAATAAATAAATATATAAATAAATAAATACTTAAAATTAGTTTATTAATTAATAATGAAAGAAAGATAGTATGAATGAATTTTGTTTTGGTACGAAAAATACAAATATCCACTTTATTAATTTAACTAGTCACATATATATTATCTGATATACTTATATAACCCACCCTCCCCACACTGGATACACTGTATTTAGCAGCAAGGATTCTTTTACAAGCATTCTCATTAGACATGACAACATATGTTTAAAAAAAAAATTGGATTTTTATCTAAAATGATTGTATTTATTTTTCAGCCTTTGCCTCGAGTCGACTGTATTTGGATTTGTATCTAAAATGATTGTATTTATTTTTCAGCCGTTGCCTCGAGTCGACTGGTAGAGTCTAACATCTAGAAATGGATACTATCTTCTCAACACATTGTTCTTATCGCAGCATTGTCTTCTTCTGTCTCCTCGTTTATTTTGAAATCCATTGACAAATATGATCTTAGTGGTGCACAAGAACACAGAACGTAAGTAAAGTATAGTATTTTTTATTAACTACTAGTATTAAACGCATACTCCCACGGACCTAATTAATTTCCAAACAAAGAATTAATTTTAAATATAAACATTTGATTTGTCTATTGAAATACTTCATTCAACTACTTACATAACCACTGCATCTCGCTTTTTATAAATATTTAAAAAAATAATAATAATGAATTATGTTCACGGAGAAATAAATCATAAACCATAAACTCGGCATGGAATTCCCTATACCATGGCTCAGGTCAAATGTCTTACGTGATATAAAAGCCAGATCTAGTATCATAAATTCATGCAAGTTTCATTTGTAATCAATATTTAGAACAAAAAGTTGCTTAAATTCTGTGGGAATATGCCTTTAACATACCAGATGTGCAGAACATTTGTTGATGTGTAATGTAGAATGTAGTATCAAAAATGGCGGACAATGCTTCCATATTACTTCCTGTATATTATGTTATAGTATATTTTTAAATATTAGTTCCTTAAAAGAAAGTCAGTTATTTGAAATGAACTGGTTATGCAAAGTATGTTTAATTTTACCGTATATTACTGGAACATTACAAAAAATATGGAAAGGAAGGGAGTATTTGTTTAACTTGTTTATTCAGCGGCTATTAAAGGCATATTCCCACGGAATTTAAGGTGTTTTGTGCCCTAAATACTGATTACGAATGAAACTTACATGCCTTTGTGATATTAGATCTCGCTTTTATATCACGCAATAAATTTTAACTGAACCATGGTATAGGGAATTCCATATCGAGTCGATTGATTCTCTCACATTTAAAAATGTATAATTTCAAGATAATAAATAAATTGGAACGAAATGTTTTTGCAGCTGTAAAAATATTCAGAATATTTAAAATAACGGCTAAGGGGGAATACATGTCACGTGACTCGAAATATATACTTAACACCTTCAGCGGAAAAAGAACCGCTATTTTTGTTCGATTTATTTGTCCGTGAGCATAATTCATTATTATTTTTAAAATATTGATAATAAACGAGATGCAGTGGTTATGTAAGTAGCTGAATGAAGTATTTCTATGGACAAATCAAATATTTATATTTAAAAATAATTTTTTGTTTGGTAATTAATTAGGTCAATAGTCCGTGGTAGTATTCGTTTAAGTTTCAGACACATGATGTTTTAGGTGTCATGGTCGTCAGAGGAAAGCAACTACATTGCCAAATATTACTCTGATATTCCTTTTTTAATACTCTGGATTCAAGCACACCTGTCATGTATATACGTTCTTGCAAAAACAAAGCACATTTCTAAAACAAAAGAGTTATTCTTTAAAAATTCCGCTACTCGATACAGAAGACTATCACCTCATTCTATTATCGACATACATAGACCTATAAAAAACCTCTATGAACCTTTGTCCCTCTGAGCGGTACCAGTTCATGAAAATTTGTAAGTGGTATACACCTACCCACTGAGACTTGCAGAGCACTCACTCTGGGTTGGAGCCGATACTGAGATTAAAAATCCCATGCCTCGACTGAGATTCGATCCCAGTACCTACCAGCCACAAGTCAGATAGCTTAACCACTGCTCCTTCGGGGCCGGTAAAGCCCATGGACTATTTCGGCCATATCTATGCTCAGTGGTGACGTAACGTCAATATTTGGCTCGTAACCCGTCCCGACAACGTCGGAATACCGTCTTTGTGTATTCTCAAACAATTTTCTCATTTGTAGTATTGTTTTTGTCTTGACAGGCTTGTGCGACGATTAAGAGGTCAACACTTTTACACCACCGAGATAAACAATGACAGATGCCGATCCATCACCGCCTCGACGACAGCCCTCAACGGAACAACAACGTAGTATCCCCGAGTACACAGTAGTCGGATTGGGTAGCAGGTCTAACAGACCGATGGACATGCTTAACTCCGATAGCGGGCAAGAAAATAGCTTCACGTAGGCACGTGCTGGTCAAGGGGAAGCATCTGGGTGTGCACGCGCCATTCCTAATGGTGTATTTAACGCCTTTTTTGGCCAATCAAGTGCAGATAAACTGTGAAGCCCGGACCTTTCTCATTGTTAATAAACGACCATCAAAGCCAAAGGTAACAATGACAAGAAACAAAGAGTGTGACTTTTGCCGGATATCGTGAGAGAATGACCAAGGGGCCAGAACCAGGGTGTTACAATGACAACTCGGTGATGGTCGTAATGGACATGGGGATGACCATTCTTAGCTAGAGTCTGTTTGTGAAATTTCGAAAATTGTGTCCAGCGAATGCCAGACATGAACGAATGTGGAAGCAAAGTACGAAATACGAATTCTTCTTCTTCTAGAAAGCAGGTGACAAGTGCTTAAATGATGACTCAAGTGGTCAGCGAATGGACATCAGATTCTTAGCAAACTCTTGACCACTGTTTCAAAATATTCGTTACCCACAGACGCATAACTTGTCTGCCACTACCAACTCTTTATACTATAGTTATTTTAGAAATTTTTATTTTGTATTTTGTATTAATTTCAAATACAAGAAAGATCAACATGAACTTTGTTTTAGAATGCGAACCTATATCAAAAATGTCTTAAAGTTAATAAATCTGAATTAAATTATAAACGCATCTTTACATAAAATGGAGTTTAAGTGAATTTAGACAGATTTATGTTGGCATTCACTTATTAATTGAAGCAGTCCAAAAAGATATTTCGTCTTTAAAAATTCTACTTCCTTTGGACTATCTTGTACCTGTAGATTTTAAAGACAATAGTATTGTCTTCAAATGACAAATATAACATATACAGCAAAAAAATTCAAATCTGTCTTCAGAAGTTTTACCTACATGATCAGATCAAATCTAACAGTAATACTACATCTATTAAACTTTATGTTGAACAGACATATTTTAAATCTAAAAATTTTGTCTTCTAATACAGCAAAACTGTTATTTTTAGAATCATACCTTTACACAAGACTGCATAGATTTTATTTTTACAAGTCTATTTTTAAAACTAGTTTCTCTCTGTATCTAGATGAAGTAAATTTCGCAATAAAAAAAAATTGTACCGGTGGCAGGCAGGTGGTAACAGATTAGTGAAGAAAAAGAAAATCTGTAAATGCAAAAACGATCGCTTTTCATTAATGGCGACCACGCAAAAGTCCAATCCGATATTGTGTTTTGCAAAGAAAACATTTGTATGAGAAAGAGTTTACCAAGTGCTTCGTGAGACCAATCATACTCGCTGAACATATATTTATTTATACAGTCACATTGCTTTCACCCATATTTGTTTGTCGTGAGAATCGTTTACAGCGCTACAGACGGTATCCAGGCAACGTGTTTGTGTTGACCAATGAATGTGCATTGAACTCCATTTTGACTGTGTCAAGAGTGATAAATGTTGCGCATCTTGAATGAAAGGAAAACGTCAAGTGCTGGATTGTGACATTTTGCTCTCAGAAATCCTTTGTTTTGTGTACAATATACAGTTGTTATCAAAGTAAATGTTTTATCATAAAAATACACCTTATTTGAGAAATGTGTTTTATAGTTCATTCTTTAATAGCTCTCACACCTGTTACAGATGGCGCTGTTACGGGACAGTTGAATTCATGGGGAATAATTTTCTAATAATCCATAATCTTGCGATAAATTCATCATCAAAAACGCGAGAAAGAATTGTTATATTTTTGGTACCAAAAATTATAATTTAATACTATTGTTCAGAAACCGCTAACTTTTATTTTATGATTTAAGCAACAATAATTGAAACCACAAAACAATATTTTTCAAGATGGCCTCTCTGTAACAGCGGGATCCAATTATTATTCAGCTTGTTTAGATGATTTGTAGACCATTTACATAAATGAGTGGTTCTAAACTTGTAATAGATCATACAGGTGTATATTTAGTTACCTTTTTTAGTTCCAACGTGTGCTCTATGATTGGTATATCAATTGTTATGATTCATTGCGCTTTTGGGAATGCGAACATAATTTTTTTTACTTTAATGTTATCTGAAAAATGATATGCACATCATAGTCAAACCTGTCTTAAGCAGTCATCCAAGGGAGTTACGCAATATTGCCTCTTAAAACAGGTGACCGCTTAATACATGTTACATTGTACTAAATTAAAGGTTACCATTTAAGACAGCTGGGTGGTTATTATATGTGGCCGCATAATTATGTTAGCACATCCAATTAAATTGCAGTTACATAAACGACAAACGTACGTGTTTTCAAAACAAGAGTTAGTACCTTTAAGGAATCCCAGGTTGTAGGTTATGATATGTGTTAGATGCCAAACATTGTAACTGCCACACATCCACTTATGTGGTTATAGTGCAAGGTGTCTTTTATGTGCATTTAATTTTTATCCTTTCACCAATGTATGACCCCCAATAGCCGATGCTTATTTTTTGTGCTGGGGGGTGGGGGGGTCATTAAACTAACAAACAAACAAACTTTTATGTACATCTTGCACAGCCAACAAATGTATCTTTAACACAATAGTCAAGGACAACTGTTTAGAACGACAAAATCATCAACAAGAATCATCTTAGAACTTAAAATAATCTATACCACGAAACATTTGGTCGAAGGCCTAAGTTGGCCAAAGACGATACCATATGCATCTTACAATGACATACAGTCAAATACTTTTAGAACGAACATGCTTATAACGAACTACCGGTTATAATTATTATTTATGTAAAAGGATTATTTGAGAACGAACTGGGATGGGAGTAAGTCCCTTTTTTGAAAATGTACATTCTAATCTGTTCAATATACAACCTCTATTAAGCAATCTCCTGCTTTAAGTTACTGACTGTGTATTTTAAATCATTTAATTGCTAGAGTAAAATTACTTATAAGAAGCAATTAATTTATTAGTGCGTTATTTATCGTCAATTTACAGTATACTCTATATTTTATTGTGAAATAAAACAAAATCTTAAAGTGCAACCTATATATTCTCAGCTAATTTAAACAAGAACACTTTTGTAATTTCAGATTAGCATAAATAATAATTATTATAAACGTATGAAGGATGAATTTATCTTTAAAATACCTTTACCGTTATTTCATATTTGTTAATATTTCAGCAAATCAATGCTTATCACAAACATACTAGATTGTATTCTAAAATGTATCATATGCCCAACCAAAAATAGAAAGTATGCATCTAATCAATAGTCATTCATTTTATAAACCAGACAAAATTCATCGCAGAAATTCTGAAATTAGATAATCATACCTTTTAGGAGGAAATATGTGTGTATAGTAATATTACAAGTTGATCGCGTGTTTGCTGCCAATGAATCATTACTGTGACCACACCATGAAACCAAAATATTTATCTTTTTAGGGGTTAATTTTGAATATATAATTATCCTTTTTGTTCATTTTGATTACAATAAAAAAAAAATCAGTATCTGTGTATAGTAATATAACATTGCTCACGTGTTTGCTGCCAATGGACCATTACTGTGACCACTCCACGAAACAAAAATATTTCAACATGCTCACTTTCCTTTTTGGTTCAATAAATAATTATCTTTTGGCGGATTAATTGTTATTACATAATTATCCTTATTGTTCATTTTGATTACATTAAAAAACAGGCTAGTTAAACAAATTTCAAACCTTTTTTCTTTTTAAAAATGTTTTTTTTAACTTCTTGGTTCTATTTATTGCACCAGTTAAGTTAAAGGTCACGTGGGCAACCATTTAGTGCATTTCGAGAATTAGATCTTTCGTGCTACTTTCTATGTAACACTGGACCAAAGAAAAAAACTTTCAATGTATGACCTTTTTTATTCTTTACACCATCTACTTGTCGCATCATTTCCATGACTCCTCCTCTCATTTTCTAATGAGCGGTAAATCTAACATGGCCGCTCTACTAGGAAAGAGGCACGAAATCTCGTCTCGCGAGAACAGGAATGCGGACCTGTGAGAAAACAGCATGACGACACGATGCGGAACATCAAAGGTGCACGGAATCACCACGAAGAACATCAAACAAGCAGAGAATCACCACGCAGAACATCAAACGAGTAAAGATAGTACAAATAATATATCGAAATGAGTGCCAACCAATTTTTGACCTTTTAAATTTGTAATATAAGTATTTCAATAATTTAACATATTTTAATAAATCAAAATATAAATATTTGTACCCCTTTGTGTGAACTGATGAAATGTTTTTGCAATCAACATTAACACATTAATTAATAGTGACGTCATCTAAGAAAGAAAAGAATTGTTTGTTTAACGACACACAGCAGCATTAACACATTAATAGTGACGTCATCTAAGAAAGAAACTAATTGTTTGTTTAACGACACCCAGCAACATTAACACATTAATAGTGACGTCATCTAAGTAAGAAAAGAATTGTTTGTTTAACGACACCCAGCACATTCGTTAATCAGCAGATATTACATGTCAAACTCAGTATTTGTGACTCATGATCTTCAGAGGAAACCTGCTAATGCCACATAGGCTACTCTTTACCATTAGCAGCAAGGATATTTTGTATGCGTTTTATACAGGACAGCACATACACGGCTTTTTAACCGCTTGCTGCAATAAGAAATAGCCCAAATGGGTCCAACGAAAGGGATAAATCTAACGACTAGTCGTACATCAGACGGGCGCCTTAGCTCTAAACAACATCCCAGTCCTTCGCTATGAAAAATCATTTTCAAAGAATATATAACGGAATTACGTTATACCAATAAATGTAAGTCATCTAACGACAATACGTTCTGTTGTATGCATAGTATTAAAAGTAGACTCGTTATCAGTTAAGATTTTTTTTTTGTGAACAGCAACACTAAAGCACATTGCTGTATTAATCATCGGTTATTGGTAACATTTGGTAATTTTGATACGAATTCATCAGAAGAAAATCGCAACAATTTTTCATTAGCAGCACATACCACGACTTTTGATATCTAGTAGTGGAGCATTGATTGAAACGGGAAAACAATCAGAGGATAAGCCTACCGAGGAGTCTCGATCCCACGTCCAAAGCACACCGAGTTAACGCTCTACCGACTGAGTTAGATCCTAACCCCTTCGTTTATCATTAATGAAAATTTAACAATTTGGTTCAAAACTGAATTATAAAAATGATAATTGCAACTGTATTATGTTTTTAATTAGTCAACCATTAACATGATTCTGTTGGCTAAAGAAACATCACAAGTGTCTAGATATTTTTGATGTGGTGGATCCAGAAATTTCATTGGGGGTTGGGGGGGGGGGTATAGAATCCTCGGATTATATAAAATTTAAAAAAATAGTAAAAAGAAAATTATAATAATAATTTTTTTTAATTAGGTAAGTTTGGGGGGGAGTCCCCTGGAGTCTCCGGCTAGATCCGCCACTGAGATGTATTTGTGTCCTGAATTTATAAAATATTTTAAGAATACTGAATCAGCGACCGTACCACATTAAAAGAAAATGACTAGCTAGTCATATTTTTCTATTTCAATTTGTCCCCGCCCTTCGTGCGAGTGAGAGACCGAGTCAGTCCGCAATTGTGTACGCGGAGCAGACGATGACGAGATTTTCGCGGGAACTCGGCACGTTCGGAGCAGACGATAATGTAAAGAAATGACTCTGGCAGGTGCTCCATTACCCCGATCAGAAGAGATTTACCTTAAGACTGAAAACACCCCATTCAGCAGCACAATAATGAGGATCAAATGAATCTTTTTCATCTCCCACCTCGCAGAGTGCGCGGCGTGTTTTTCACTGGGGTATCATAACACGTAGAGTTATTTAATTGTGTTGAGGATCTGTGAAATCTTATTATGTGAGATCAACGTGGAATGCCACCCAAAGAGAAAGTTCGGTGTTCAGAAGGAACGTAGTCGTACACACAAACACTATTTATAACAAACATTCAAATGTTCGGTGATCAGAAGGAGCGTACACACAAACACTATTTATAACAAACATTCAAATGTTCGGTGATCAGAAGGAACGTACACACAAACACTATTTATAACAAACATTCAAATGTTCGGTGATCAGAAGGAACATACACACAAACACTATTTATAACAAACATTCAAATGTTCGGTGATCAGAAGGAACGTACACACAAACACTATTTATA
>JAULBS010035449.1:0-10139 GCA_032355785.1 Symmetromphalus regularis
ATATGTTTACTCAGCTTATTATATATATAGTTATTAATTATTGTATTATTGAAATTTTAAATCGTTTTAAATCTGGCTGAATAACTGGCTACTTGACATGGTTACGCTATCGGACTCTCGGCTGGTAGGTACTAGGATCAAATCTCACTCAAGGCATAATAATCTCAGAACCGGCTCCAACCCTAAGTAAGTGCTCGGCAAGGCTCAGTGGGTAAGTATACACCATTTGCGTCGACTAGTGATCCACAACTGGTTTATGAAATGGACGTGGCTAATGCTATCCTGTTTGTTGAATAGTGCATATAAAAGATCGCTTGCTACAAATCGGTAAGGACAGTCGCGTTAATGTTGCGGCACCAGGTTTCGTTTCTCCTACTAACATTAACCTCTGTCCTGGACAGATATCACATAAGCTGAATTGTTGGTCAGGGTCGGCATACTTGAACCTTAATTGGATATTAGCACAAAAATAAGTATCAGAGTTTCTTGTTGGATGACTGGCTAGCTGAATGCATCATTAAATCAATAATTTTTATGTGTTAAAATTTAACATTATATGTCTTATGTCTGACTAACAGACCACCAACACTGTACTGGATATTCGATAGACAAACTGACAGACAAGAGTCAAATTCATAAAATAAATCTAAGCCAAATTTGTTTCTGACCTATCTTCCAACAAGTATGTTGCTAACATCTAGGTCCTAGCTGTTAGAAGCGTTTGATGACTTTGTCCTCTTTAAAATAACTGATAGAACTAACAAGTGAATATATTTCAATTTGTTACACTGCAGGCTAATTATATCAAGGACGAACATCTTGGAGGATTCATGGCTTGGGAACTCAGTCACGATGATTTTGGTGGAGAACTGTGTGGTCAGGGGTCTTTTCCATTGCTGAATAAACTCAAACACGTTTTAACATCTTCCAGAGGTAACTTGTCCTTTTCTTTTGTTAGTTTTTCTTTTTGTTTATAATATACACAAAATTGCATAGCTTTTGGTGTTGACAATAACAAAGAAGATTTTTAAAAAAATGCATGTAGTTGTAAGACACCTCTCCCATTTACCTGTAGACACATGTTTTTTCTATTCAGTTTAATGGTATGCGGTTCAGTTTATGTCAAGCAATGTTTAGAAAGAGCTCTTTCTAATAACTGATAATAATAACCAGTGTTCAAATTACGAGTTATTATTATTTGCAGACAAATGTGCAAGAGGATCGTCGGGAAGGTTGGATGAACATGGCTGCACAGAGTGCCCAATTGGAGAGTATCAACCCAAGGAATCGATGACGTCATGTATCACATGTCCAGATAATAAAGTTACATACTCGACAGGGACTGAATCACTTGATCAGTGCATACGTACGTGGTAAAATAATAATAATAATAACATAAATAAATTATTAATAATAATAATAAATTAATAATAATAATAAACACAAAAATTAACAGCTAGCTGGGTTCTTATCGCCCCCCCCCCCCACACTACAAAAAAAAATAAAAAACAATAATAATAATAAAATCCAGTACAATAAAGTTTAGTAATGTTTTATTATAATCAATTGATCATGGGCATAAATCCCGGGGTGGGTGGGTGACGGGGGACATGCCCCCCCCACATTTTGGACAGGGGGGACGCCTATATAATTATCCCCCCACTTTTTGCATAGAAAATTTTAAAATTTGAGTGAAATTAAAATTTAAATGCCTAAATAATAATCTTTACCAGTATTTCTCTTTATTGTATCAATGTAACACTTTATACCATGTGGTTTTAGCGCAAATATACCGAAGTACACAAGTGGTCTATAATGGTGGGGTAATGGGAGGGGAGCAGCGGGATGGTCCGTCCCCCCACTTTTTGGACAAGGGTGTGTTCCGTCCCCCCCAATTCCAGGAACGGATTTTCGCCCTTGCAATTGATCCAGGTTTAGAAGAAGGTGCTCTTGCTTGTTTATGGAAATATGGATGTTTTAAGCGTGTTTTTACTTAGTACAAATATTAGATAGCCGCAATAGGAGTATGTCACAGTACACTGTTTTAAAATCTGTTCTCTGTACAGTGCAGTGTGACGCAGGAAAGGAATACGATTCTACACGGAAATCGTGCGTGGATTGTCCGCTGCAATACCATAGAGACGACACCACGGGTGGTTACTGCATCAAGTGTAATACATCAACTACTACAATGTCAAAGGGAAGTGTGCAGTGTGTTCCATTACCAGGTAAGTGAAATGAGTATGTAAATTTATCATTTATGGCCATCTCTAGAATGATATTCTGGAAACTGTTTAGTATCAAGAGGACTTGTTATTATTATATTTAATGTGTATATGTAGCTCATAACTTAATGTATTTAAACTCCTCACCGTTTTATTACTCCAATAATTAATGACTGATTAATTGCCATCCCCAGAATGATATTCAGGAAACTGTTTAGTATCAAGAGGACTTATTATTATTATTTTTAATGTATATGTAGCTCGTAACTATTATGAAGTTCAACTCATCATCATTTTATTACACCAATAATTAATGCCTGATTAATGCCCATCCCTAGAATTCTGAAAACTGTTTTAGTATTGTAATGACTTGTTAATAATATACATGTGCAAACAACATGAAAGTTAAACGACAATAAATTGTATAAATTGTCTTCTGGTGAGAATACCTGCATCATAGTATTGAAAGGTTCCTAAAAAGATAATAATAATAATAAAAAGAAAAAAGAATATAAATAAATAAACAAACACCAAACATTTGTGAAGAAAGTTTTTGTTTTGACAGAGATTATTTACATTGTACCTTTTTAAATTGTACTTTTCTTTTTGCGAATTAAAAGCATTTCTTCCAAATGCCACTTAAAACGAATAATACGAAATTGAAACCCTTCAATAAATTGCTGTATTTCACCCGATAGTTGTAAACATCCCAGGCAAGTTTGAAGAATTCATGAGTGTTATAGCCTGCAATGTTTGTTTAGGTTATTTTATTTATGTTTGTTTGTTTATTTTGTTTATTTCAAATACGGATTTGAAGTCGTAATTTGATTAGGATTAGGTCGTTATTTAAGTGTTTCCAACAATTTAGAAATACAATTATAATTAATTTATCAATACTTTCACTTTTCGTTATTATGGATATATCATAATTTTTTATATATAGCAATTTTGAATTAAATTGTAAGGCGGTGGTGGAAAAACATGACAAATATGCATGCTGTTCTTGCCATTATCCTTGTTTTCACAGAAGGTGTTACCATACCTCGACAAGAGAACATTTCTGTGAAATTTACTGCACAATTTGTCGCCCGGTCATGTGAAAACATCCCTGTTGTGTTCGGAGCAATTAAAAACTCTATCATCAAACGTGTGAGAGATACGAGTCAAAGATTTTCAACAATTTGTCACAAACAATGTTCAAATGTACTCATTTCCGGTCTAACCGGATGTGGTTCAAGGAGAAAACGGACTGCAAAGGAAGATCACTCTGTTGTAGTTAGAATAACGATAGAAAATATTCCGTAAGTTTACTGCTAATCATTTATTGGGATACTAATAAAAAGGTGTCAAAATAAAAAAAAATATTTACCATGTACAATTAAAGACATCTAATTATAGCCATATATTACTATGGTGATATAATTATTGAACATCTCATTGAGTGTAAATAATTACTAATCAAAGTATTATTGAGTCTAATGATACAGTAGCAATTAAAAGTTATCTACTAGCATTACATAACTAATACATGAACTATTTCAATAACTTTTAAATTCTTTAATTTTTAAAATTTCTATTTACAAATAATAATAACAAAAATCCGACACTTTAATTTAGAAAGCTTGTCAGTATTTTACAATAGACGAGGCGCGGTGCAACATTGGATCAATCCACTTCATATGGCCATTTGCACTATATTTAGTTCCAACATATAATCCGTGAATGGTTTAACATGCCGTCCTGTCTGTGAGAATTTACATATGAAAAGAGCCATTGCTACTAATCTAAACTAATAACCAATGTGGCAGGATCGCGTTTCATTTCTAAACCGTGATACCTAACAACCACTGATGAACCAATCTGCAAATATTAATTTATTTTACTATATAATATAATGTATGAAATATAAATAATGCAATAAATATACTGATGGAACAAGGCATTCTTTGGCAGGACATTTCAAGCGGGTGCGAATTGGCGAAACACTATTATTAACATAGGCAACTATCATAGTTATGCCATTCAGATTAATATTACTCATTCGTATACGATTTACAATATTTTTAATGTAGGTAATTATGTTATATATTTTAGAATAGAGGTTACAACAGCTGACATGACAAGAACATCAGAAAGTATTCTTACCGAGGCCTTCCTAAACAAAGAATATTTTTCACCGTTGGTAAGAAAGACTTTATCAATTAAAAACGTTGAACGTGTTAAAGGCGCAATACCAGTTACAAATGGTAAATTTTGCTATTTTTACTAAATATTTCTGATAAACAGCTGATAATTAATCGATTCATACAAACCTGAACTATTACTGGCATAATTATTAGCACAATATGAAAATTAATATTGCGCACTTAAAATATAATGATGCGCAAACAAACTAACGAGGTTATTTATCCCGGACAAATACATCCTTAAATTCGTATATTTGTAGGTAATATTAAGTCTGTTAGTAAATAATGTATTGCTTTAATGGATGGTAATTTGTTGTTCGCATTCAACTGAGCCTCTCCCCTTCCAATAGCCAATGTTTAGTTTGTGTGCTTGGGCGGGGGTCATTAAATAAATTAATTAACTGAGGCTGATTCCAAACCATAATGAAATGGTAATAAATACTTTTTAAACCAACTGAGAGTATACTTTAAAACTACTTCAACACAAATACATTGGAGAATGCTATCAATTACTATCGGACACATTTTAAAATTATTTTTCTGCAAATAAAGTTAGATGATAGTAATTTCAACGGAGGTAGAAATTAAGAAAAATTTCAGTTCGCTTCGTATTTTTCTGTGATTTTAAATAGCAGCGTATATATAAATAAAACGAGAAAAGTTTATAAGTATTTGTTTTATACAGGAAATCTATGGGATTACATACCAAGGTATTACGTCCAAATATCTGTCTTGTGTTCGAGTAGGATACATGTATGCTGAGAACCGGTGTTGTGAGTATTTTATTTACAAAACAAACAAACAAAAACCAACACAACTACCAACAACAAAAACCCGCAACAAAAATCTATAAAAACAAATAAACAACAACAACAATTTCCTATTAGAAGCTTCTGGGAATTAATCCAACAGTAAATACTATTTACATCAATGAGAGCAACATTTTTATTAAATAGCATTGCAATATATTTTTTAAACTTAGCAAATAAAGTGATTTTGTAGGAATTCCTGACAAATTTACTTATATGTCAATACATAATTTAAAACTTTCAGTATACTTGTACACAACTTTAACTTAAAGTGACTACTGGTGTCAGGGGCGTATATCCTTGGGGATGGGTGGTGGTGGACACCCCGCAGTTTTTGGATAGGGGGATGCCATTGTCACTATGCCCCAGTTTTTGCTTCGAAAAATTGAAATTAAAATGCCTAAATAATAGTATTTACCACTATTTCTCTTTATTGTATCAATGTAACACTTAACCATGTGGTCATAGCGCAAATATACAAAAGTACACACTGGATCTATAACGGGGTCAATCCTGGCGGTTTGGGGCAGACCTCCCCCCCCCCCCAAATTTTGGGACAGGAGATCCTCTGTCCTCACACCCGTTCCAGGAAATTTTGGTTTCTGTTATTAGTTTTTAGTCTGTCTTCAGAATCACCTTTAACTCGTAACAAAAACGTTTTTTATAATATACTTTAGGACTGAATTTTAAACTTCTGTAACACAGATCCCTGCCAAAATGGTTCTTTCTTCAACCATACAGTGATGTCATGCGAGCCGTGCCCAATAGGGACCTACCAGAACCAACCAGAACAGCTTTCTTGTAAACCATGCATCAATCCTTTAACGACATTAGACCTGGGAAGTAGTTCATCTACCCATTGTGTTTGTAAGTGATATTTGTAATCTGTTAAAACAGACTAAAGCTACATTCGCCACCAAAGCAATGTTTAGTTAATAAATACACCAGAGTTAATAACATCTTAAAGCAAGCGTTATACAATATACCATACTAATTTCTCCATTTTTAGGTAAAATCTTCATAATTAGCTTTATTTTAAATTAAATATGTTTTATAATTCATTTATCATTTGATTTCGAGGTAAAATATCATGTTTCATGTACTGGTAAAAATATCATAATTTCCATTTAAAGAAAAAAGTGTTTCCTAAGTAATGTTGCTTTATTTAATGGGTAAAACATTGTAATAAAAAGACCTATCACCGTCTATTGTTAAAATCTTTACTGATTTCGCTAAAGCTGTGCAAGATAATCTTTTTTATGCTAAAAAGTTCTGGTATTCATAGCAGAAAGTTGTTTTCAAAACATAATAATTAATGCATTTTAGAGGATGACATGTATATAAAATCATCGTTCAAGCAGGTGGTTCAAAGCTAATTTAACAAAGTGTATATAAAAAATCGAAAAGAGTAGTCTATGTGGCAGTAGCGGGTTTCTTCTGAAAAAAAACCCATAAACGGCAAACACCGTATGTCTGAAACCTAATAACTGCTGAATAAATATATACACGGGTGTAGTTAAACAAACATGTACACGGATGTCGTTAAACAAACAATTCTTTGTCCGTATATACAATTTACTGGGTTATAGGTTTGTTTTTATGCGTATGTTAAGAAAACGAATATCGAATAGGAATAGTTGAATAGAACAATATAATTATAATATAATTTTAATAACTAATATCAATATTGACTTGTATCACCAGCTCCGTGCATTGCAGACGTCAACTATTGTGCTAATGAAGGGATTTGCCAGTTCAACGCAAACAATCTGACACTGGATTGTAAATGTATAGGAGACTTCTATGGACCTCAGTGCAAGAAACATAAACGTAAGAATTTGCTAGTGCTAGCACTATTTTCTTGTTATTAGTACCAGTACACAGACTAAAATAAATACACACAATCCTTAGCTCGCGTTTTTCCTGCATGGAACTTTCGTAACAATCGAATGCCACTGAAATATTTACGGTTCAAACTTTGAATCTGCATTCCAGTTACTTGGACGTAAATTAAGTATTGACAAAACGTAATTTATAAGTTTTATAATGAACTATTTAAATGCTGTTCTTTTTTGTTTCTATGCTCAGTATCACTGATGCAAGTGCTCTCTACTTTTATAATATAATTTATGTTTGTGATAAACAACTACATTTTTAGCATTTTTGGCAGCCTTTTTGAATTTCACTCTTTTTGAAACATGTACATAATGTCTTTCATTTAGCACACATATTACTCATAAGAATGTATCTATGTTATGTTGTACGTCCTGAAAGAAAATATAAGTACACACCATCTTTAAACAAACCAACAATTCAAAATGGCTATGAAATAAAACAATTTCTATCCACATCAAAGGTTACTTTACGTTATTTATTGAGAAAATGCTGTTTATTTACTGCAGGAAGGCCATCTAACCATGTGGCTATAGTTGGAAGCGCTATTGGCGGATCCATCGTCTTCCTCGTTGTTCTCATCATCGTTGTCGTCTGCTTCAGTCACAGAAGGTACGACGTCTTTAGTTTAGTTGAAAAGGTAGAGCATTTGCCTGAAATGCTATAGGTCTTCCAATCAATCCCCTTCAGGACCCATTTGGCCTATTTTTGGTTCCTGCCGTTGGTCCAATGCTGGTATAAAAAAGGCCATAGTATGTATTGTCCTGTTTGTAGGAAATCGCGTATAAATTATCTCTTGCTGTTAAACAGAACGAGTATCCAATGTGACAGTAACAGGTTTCATCCGAAGAACATAATTCACAAACACAGTATATGTTTGACACCTAATAACCACTGAATAAACAATGTAGTTTGGGTGTCGTTAAAAAAAAACAAGCCTTTATTTCTGTATAATTATCTCACCTCGAGTCCATTCACAAATTTGTTGTCTTTTGATGTGGTGTGTGGTTGGACAAATATACAGACACATTTAAACAGGTACATGTAGATAAATTGATAAAAACGGTAGACAGATGGACAAACATGCAGGTAGGTAGAGATGGATGGATAAACATACAACTCCACCCAGTCCACGCTCTGACACCTGATAGTCAGCCACCGCGGATTAAAGGGACGCGCGGAGGGGTCATGCCCCCCACTTTTTAGGGGACAACTAATAAAAAATCACTAAAACATGTTTTTGGTGAATAAAATTATTTTCAGGCTCGGTGACAAAATAAAGTGGCCGAAATCCGGAGAGTTTTCGAAGTATGAGGGGGTTGCTGCAAGAATGCTACTTGCCTTCGGTCACTTAATTTTCAGTGCCCCCACCCCCACTTTATAATGTACTCTGCGGGCCCTGGTAGTACATGGCATTTCACACCAATCAAATAATATCATCTATTACAGATTTAAACAAGAAGAAGAAATCATGAAATGTGAAAAACGAACTTCTTATTTGAAAGCAAGAGGAAAAATCTTCACAGTCTGAACAAAAGTAAATCGTGAAGTGCATCATGTATTTGTTTACTGTTATATTTGTATACAAATGCAGCTACTGATATTATGTATAGTACCCTTTCAAATGTTTTACTGAATTGTTTAAAGTTATTTTATAGGGTGTCCAATAATGTATTATATTTTAATAATAATAAACACAGATACAACCCTTAAAACATTAAAAATAGTAGTACTTTTCATTAAAACGTTAAAATGTTATGAAAACCCTTCAAAGCAGAAGAAGATTTCTTTTCAAGAGTGGGATTGTTCTTATGAGGACTGCCAAAGTAATCGGACCTATAACCACCATAATAGGCATTTTGAAATTTGATAGGATCTCATCCTAAATGTACTGTCATTATCTCAAAATGTTTTTTCTTTAATAATGATGAAATTCAAAATGACTAAATGGCAGTCATCATAAAATATTATATAAAGTGAGATATTGCTGATAGTACTGCATTACATTTTAAAGGGGAGATCGTACTGGAGTTTTAGTATTAAAATAAGTTAAATTAATCAAAAGCCTCTGTTTTAATTATGATTTATCTACTATTTGCTGTAATAATACTCTGTTAATGTATGCAGCATATAAACATAGAGCAATATATAACAAATATATACTAGTATAGATGTATATACCTATAAGATGGCTGTCGTATTGTAAGTAATGTAAAATAATATAATTTGTGCCTTATTTTATGATGACAAAAATTATAATACTACCTTTTTACATTAATTATGTTGAATATATATATCGGTTGGTTCATATTTTATGTATTTGTAAATATATCCTATTGTTTTTCCCCAACAATTTTCAAATGTATTTTAAAATACAATAAAATATTTTAAAATTGACACTTTTAAAGGTTAACTGGTTATAAAATTCATTACAATGTGCAAGGTGTGATTTGGTTAACACGTGAATCGCTGCCAAAAAGTTTTGACTATTTTAGTAAAAGTTGGGCTCCCAGGCTTAAGAATATGTACCCAGAGAAAAATAGCAATGGTCTTATTTTATATAATAGTCTACACTGAAATAATGACTTAATAGACAAGACATTTACAGCAGCTGTTTATTTTTTACTCGCATTATTTACACTGTTAATTGTATTTTTATATAATTATTTAAGATATACTTTAATAAAATGTTGTATGCTTCTTTGTATTTATTGTTTTCCTTTCTTTAAAAGAAAGCTGTTTCTTTAAAATTGTTTTCCCTTTATTCACCACAAGCACTGGCTTAAGTCACTGGACCAACATGAGGTATGATTCACAACAGCGTGCTCTGATTAGTACATTATATTCTTGACCTTGACCTCAAATTGTTTACTCTTTTCTCTAAAATGATGTTTGATGCAATTATTTATTTATATATATATATAGATATTTCAGTTGCTGAATTTGTTTAATATGTTTACTAGACAAATCGATTCAGCTTGAATATAAAGCTACCAACCAGTCAATCTGGCGACTTAAGATGGCAA
>JAULBS010035460.1:0-10137 GCA_032355785.1 Symmetromphalus regularis
GGGGGGCATATCGGGCAGCACTGGATGATCAGATCCAGTACTTCTATGCTTATGACCTGTTCCACTATGCTCCCCTGTTGCCTGTCTACCTTGCCTAAATGAACCAGCTTGAAAATGATGATCCGATAACATGGAAGGTATTAAAGGAGTGAAACTTCTGTGTGAAAAAGTCTGACTTGCCCTTCAATGCACTGTTTGCAGATCAAGCTCTTGAAAGGGGTTGGTCATCTTGTAGGCATTCACTACCACACATGTCAATGATTAGCTGTGCAAGTTCCCGCACTTCTCAACTGCCTCCCACTGTTCAGGTCAGCATTAGCAGCTGTCTGGCGACATCACCCTACGCTCAACGCGGAATGCACTGAAGCTGAGGGATTCCACCCAGCTCCACTGATACATACTCCGCTGGGATGAGAAGGGACTGGATAGCTATCAAAAGTTTGTTAAGGAACATCTTGTACTTGATGCACCCATGTCTGTGTGGAGCAGAATGAAGAAGATGAAGCTCAAGACTTTCAGCACCTGGATGACGAAGACACTGGAAAGTTTAGGAGAAAGGTCATCAAGCTCTGAGAAGAGAGACAGCTTCTTGCCTGCTTCTTTGTCATCCAACAGTTAAGCTCAGAGCTCGTTCCTCACCTGCCTGTAACCATTGGTAATTATGAGATGTTGGTCACACCGAGGTCAATGTTTGTCTCAGATGAATCAATCATCATTCCAACAGACAAAGCATCTATGATACATGCTGTTGAGGAGGCAAATCCCATTCCAACTGACACACAGACACCAACTGAAGTATTCATCCAGGCACTACATACACAAACACCAATCCAGGCACTACATACACAAACACCAATCCAGGCACCAGCACAAGATGATACACACGATGGTCTCCTCAACATTCTCATCGATGACTCAGTTCAACCTCATGACCATGTTATCATCATTGACAGTATGGCTGTAGTTCAATGCATGAAAACAACTCTAGGCATGACAAAGATCATCAACTTCAAGGATGCATTTTTCAAGAGAATTACAAAGATAGTGCAACCGTATGATAAGGGGCGCTTCATATTTGACCACTATGACATCGCTCAATCACTGAAACAGAAGACGAGCACAGGAAAATGAGATGGAGTTTGCGATCCATGACGATATGGACATTGCTAAGATTACCCTCAAAGAGCTGCTCTCTGCCTCAAAGACAAAGGCGCTCCTCTCCAACATTCTTGATAATGCTGTACTGGAGGAATACAAAGGATCAAAGAAAAAGGTGGTGGTCGTGAAAGGTACCATAGTTCAGATCAATCAATCGCACTCCTTGGCTGAGTCGATGTCCACTCACAATCATGAGGAGGCAGACACCATAATTCCTTTGCATGTAATTGATGCCATCGGTGACTCCACTCTGACAGATATAGATGTGTGTGGTCGCCTGACACTGACGTACTGATCTTGCTGATGGACCTTGAAGCTCATGGACGACTTGGTGCATTCACCAAGCTAAATTTCCTCACTGGAAAAGTTGATAAGTACCATACCAGTTTTGTGTTGGGAAGTGTTCAGGTCTAGGAATCTGGAGGGCGAGAAGCTTCCTCCGACCAGAGCAACACCGGTGCCCTATATCTTACGTACAAACTTTGTAGCTATGAGGGACAAAAGCTATACAACACCTCACCCATGCCTATTGCCCCTAGAGGATAATGGTTGGATGCTAGCCAGGGACAAGTATGCCCAATTCTGGTGTCTCTACAAACCAGTACCAGTTGCCGCCTTGGATCTGATCAAATGTGGTTACAAGACATCTTGCAAGAGTCACTGCTCATGCAAGAAGAACAACCTCCCCTGCACTGCTATCTGCAAATGCCACAATTCTAATTGCAGCAACCTTCCTGACTACAGGATGATAGTAGATGAAGATAATGTATGACTGTTGCAGGAAGATGAACAAGGATGACACTATCAGAAGATTGTGTACCACTGATTTAACTCACTAAGTGTTCAACATGGCATGTTCCTTGATAGATCTGTGTTGTATATGGATGTTAAAAGAATCTAACCTTTAAAATATTTTATTTTTGAGTGCCAAGTGCCGAGTAGTTTGAATGGGCACACATCCAATTGGTTCGGGCTCGTCTCTCCCGGCCCAGTGTCCTAAGATTAGGGCACAGGGTCCAGAGAAGACATTTATTTTCACCCAAATTTAATCTTATCAATGTGTTGTCTGTCCATCTCCTTGTAGGTGTTTCAGGGCAGTTCACTATTGGTAAATACTTCTATTTGCTTATGTGTATTCAGATTTTGACATTGAATCTGAACTTGGTGTTTGTACATTTGTATTCTAGTATTATGTTGTAATTAAAAAAAATGTAACATGACCTTATTCTTATAATTTTATTTTATTGAATGTTCATCATATATTGATCTTTGTTTTGACTTTACTGCATGATTTCGACCTCCAGTTGACTTGAAACCAGATCAAAATGATGTTTTCCTTGACCTTCTTGCATGACCTTGACCTACTATCGACCTGAAACATATTCCAGATTATCAGGCATGTTTGAAACCCAACAATAGAGTCTTGACACCCTTGAAGTTGGTCAAGTAGTTCCACAGATATGCCATTTTCTGTATTTTCCGTCAGTGACGGTGGCCATCTTGGATTTTGGGCTTTATAGGTGTCTAAAAATTTGTCACCTAAGATTTTTTATTTAATTCATACCCAAATGAACTCAAATCAACAACTATCTCACTTTGGGCATCCGATTCCTATGGAAAGTACATCCCAGTCTACACAAAATAATTACCATTTAAATATCGGTTATCTCTAACATGTCATCCAATGTGTCCAGAAACTAAACCATATTTCTCGACATTTTTCCATTTCTACAGAACTTACGAACTTTTATGTACACCCTCCTCCTAAAAATATTAATATCCTTTAAATATAGATCTATTTAAAATGATTAATTCATATAACGAGCATAATTAATGAGATTTATCTCCCCTTGAATAAGTAACTAACAAAGAACGTCCTTCTGCGAAATTTATTTATAGTTTACATTAAAATAATAATATAAATAAATTAAAAAATCAGAAATATCAAAATAAATTGTGCTTATGTAGACTATTGTTTTAGTGTTAACCTCAAGGAAGTGTCTGTAGCGGATGCATCATGATATGCTTCATGAGCGTAAATCCTGGGGAGAGGACATCCCTCCACTTTAGGACAGCGGGGATGCCTAAATAATTATCCCCCCCCCCCCCACACACTTTTTGTTCGACAAATTGAAATAAATCGCCTTAATAATAATCCTTTCCAGTATTTCTCATTATGATATCAATGTAACACTTAGCAATGTGGTCTTAGCGCAAATATACTGAAGATGATGACTATTATTAGTATTAAGTCTATTGTAGATTGAAGTTTTTAGCCGGAAAAGGCATTTTAAAAACCTTCTCTTTTCACCTCCCACACCGTCAATTTCCCACATTTGTTTTCCATTGTAGTCCTCTACTTCTTCTACAAAGGCGGTTTCATCAAATTAATATTAATAATATTACAACGACGAAGATGATGACTATTAAGATGATAAAATGATTAATTAATTTAAAATTAAATTAAAAAAAAGAAAGGTAACTACTAAAAATTTGAAGAAAGAAAAATACAGAAGAAAAACGTTAATCTGGGCCCAATAGGCCTATGTTGTAAGACCGGGAATTGTCGGATAATCATAACACAACATTTCGTCACATGACATCATCAACAACACAGTTGAAAATGGCGGAATGGTACGATTTAATTCATTAAATTTTAAGATTAAAAGAGAAGAAGAAATCTTTGAATAAGTTGTTAGTTTGGGTGCGTCAGATGAAAGTAGTGAGTCAACAGGGGATTGCTGACTTGTCTGAGGTGCATGTCACGTCTGTTATTTCCGGTTTTCTTTTCTTTCTTTTATTAACATAACATTTTAAAGTTGCATTTTCCCTCTCGTACAAGCCTGCATCGTGGTAGAAGGAACATTACTCCCGCTTTGATGCCAATCCTGAAAGAAATTTAAAACATTTTAAAACAATAGTTTAGGTTTAAAATATCGTAATCAATACCTGTAGATGTTAAAAACAGCTTGATTGTGTTCTCAGAAAGAAGAAAGAGTAAAGTTTGTTTTATTTAACGACGCTTCTATAGTCTGTTTGCGCTACTTGGAACATGGTTTTTAACGGAAAAAAAACAAAATATATAACTTACCTAATTTTTGTGGATATTTTTCGAAATAAAAAAATGTCCTATTTTTTGTGTAGGTTGGTTTGTCCATTGGACGATTGGTTCTACAATGTTTAAACGGCAGTCAAAAGTATTTTTTTTTACATTACGAGCCATTTTGCAGATGTTGGACAAATCTATATAGAATGGGGATGTTAGGTAATTTTTGGTATAATATATTTTTATGGTAAGCGGTTATTATTTTATAAATATATTTATTTTGACTTAATATCAGCGCCATATGTGCAAAAAAAATATCTATTAAAGCAAAAACGATAAAAGAGATACGAATATTACCGGAAATGGCCGAGATGTTCCGAATGTTAAAATGCACAATTACCCCTCTTTGTAATGCTATGGTCTGCCAAGTGTTATTAATGAGGTGCAATTTTTCCGATTTTCATATACGAGGTAGTGAGGAATATTTTTAATTATTATTTAAAAAAGTAATGAAAAATATTGGAACATAGGACTTTTTTGCTGTTTTCAAAACTAGTCCTTTTTCGCCTAGGTTCACGCAAAATTAAATAATCGACAAAAATCCATGTTCCAAGTAGCGTAAACAGACTATAGACTGTTTAAAGAGACCCATTAAAAGAAAACAGTTTTATGTTCCAGCCGTTTCAATATGGGCTACCTCCAAAACATAGAAATTTGCTGCAGGGACCCCACCATACTCTGAAAACTTTATTTTGTTACAGTGTTTGAAAATATTTTTATTATTAGTATTACTACATGCCTAATAAAACACTGCCATAAACAACAGCACTGTACATGTGTCATCAATTTCGAAGTTAATTTCATAAAAACACAGATAAAAACCCGCAAATAACATGGCCTTCCTGGTAAAGAGTTCCCAATTAGGAACAGACAGACTCCAGGGAAAGGAGAAATTCAGCACGAAATACTGATATGGACAAAAACTGGTTGTGTACATTTGTTGGTTTCTTTCGATTGTTAATTAAAAACGGTAAAACATTTCGTCAAATCGATTGTGTCCATATGCAGAAGCCATTTGCCTTTAGTATTTCATCAGTATAATTTTAAATACGTTTTGAATTGAATATTCAGTTGTGGACGTTCTATTTGCAGATGAATATATTAAATTTGGTTGTTATAAGTGTGGTGGCGATGGTGTCCGTAGATGGCGCTGGGTTTAGAAGTGAGTTGTATAATTTGAAATATATATATATATATATAATCACGGTTGTGAGGTATAGACAAGGCAATTCCAACCCAAGGGAGAAAATGTGCTTTTGAGGGCCGAGGTTTACAGAGGCCCTTACAAAAAACGTTTCTCCCGCGGTTTGGAATTGCCTCACAAACGGTGATTGATTCTTTTTCTTGCACACTTAATTATAAAAGCAAAACTATTAAAAAAAAAAAAAAAAAGTATTTCCCCCAACATGACGTTAAGTTGCACTTTTCCTTGTTTTAGTGACATCATTTGCACTTTTACAAATTATAATGACGTCATATTTAGTATAGGATTAAAAAAAAAAAATTCAATATTAATTAAAATAAATTATATATGTTATTATTACTTTACTTTTTTTAAATTTAAATTTGTATTTCAATCTTTGAATATATTTATTGCCAAAAAACCCCAAAACTATGTTTCCTAATAAGTAGTTCCGTTATTAGTTCGCCAGAAATGGTCTAGGCCTCGGGTCGGACAGATTTATCTAACCCTCAGGTCAGACAGATTTTTCTAGCACCATGTAAAAGCTGTATGAACCTGTCCAGTGGGCAAGAATACGAATATATATATAATTTTGTTTTGTTTTGTAACTTACATAAAAATAAAATATTTGTTTTTTTAGGTGGTGTTTTTATTTGTTTATTCTCACCACCCCAGACGTAACATAAGCAAAGGGATATTTAAAAAAGAAATTCCATTGCTGATATCTTTATTATCAAAATAAAAGGCACCAGTGTTTAGAGTGAATGAAAATTTTTTTCCTTCTTTCTTTCTTGAAATTATTTTAAACTTCAACAAGCAAAAATAATATTGTGTACTTATTATTATTTTTATTTTTAAAGGACCGGCTAAACAGCCTTAAACCAAGTAATAATGTGAACAAGTCTCGCTCATTCTCTCTCTCTCTCTCTCTCTCTCTCTCTCTCTCTCTCTCTCTCTCTCTCTCTCTCTCACACACACACACATATATATACGTCTCACTCTCACTCTCAATCTTTCTCTCATTCTCTCTCTCAATCTCTCCCTTTCTCTTTCTCTCTATTTATCAATATCTTCCTCTCTATCACTCACATGCACACACTCTCACACACACACACAGATACACACACACACACGTTCACAGTTAAACTTTTTTAATACATTTTATCTTTTATTTATTTATATTTTATATTTTTATTATTATTATTATTTTTTTTAAAGTTGGTTCAACCTTCGATCGATAAAGTTTAAATATATTATTAATTTAATTTGTTTTATTTCGATAATACATCATTATACAAGGGGATCCGTCGTTGTTCTGTCATTCTAATAGTTAAGTTTATTTTCTTCTTCTTTTTTTCTTCTTTTTTTTTGTGTTCAGTAAACGTACAGTTACTGTTTCATTCAGTTAATGTCTGATTATATGAAATACTAGTAACACGTTAATAGTTTAAAGTGCTTATGTAAAATGTATAATCTGTTTAATGACTGTTTGTGGACGAAACAAACAAAAACATTAAAGTTTGAATTTGAGAACCAATAGAGCGGGATGTAGCTCAAACGGTAGCGTGTCGGTCGTTGTCAGTGGACTCATTTGCATTCTGGGCTATTTTCCGTTCCAACCAGTGGTCCACAACGGGTTCATCAAAGGCAGTGGTATGTGCTGTCCTGTCTGTGGGATAGTGCATATAAAAAAAAACTAGCTGCTTATCGGAAAGATTATCCTGTTTGGCGGCAACGGGTTTCCTCTAAATAAATATGTCAGAATGACCATTATGATTAATGTCCAATAGCCGATGATAAGATAAAAATTAATGTGCTCTAGAGGCGTCGTTAAATAAAACAAACTTTACATTTTGCGAACCAATAATATTTTCAACTGTTAATATTATGTTAGGAAACTACTGTTTTCTTCTTAATTTTGATGTTTTAGTTTGGTAATCAGGGAAGCAATAGTCGCTTTAATAGTATGTGAGCATGCGTTGATAAAATTAATGGTACGTGGGAGTCAGATTAGTAATAGTTAATGTTTGGTGAAGGTAATTTATTTTTCTATTAGGAAACTGTTTTCATTAAATATAAATACAAAATTTATACTCTTTTTTCACTGTTAATTGTTTATTTTGGTTATCATTAAAAAATAAATGTTTTTTATTATAATGTAAATTAAATTGTTAAATTATACTGTATCTTACAAAATTATGCTAAATTATAAATTTAAACAGTTTCAAACTTTTTTAAAGTGTTTATCTAAAGTTTGCGAAATTATTTATGCTAAATTATTTGTTCAATTTTTTTTCTTCATTTTAATATGTTTTATAATGATGATTATTTACGCAACAGCTGTTTTAACACTTTGTAAAAGTAAGTTGTTATATTTTATATTTTCGTTATATAAATACATATATTATGGAGTTTTAATTATATAACAAAGCAGGTAAAATATAAAATAATAGAATAATGCAGCTGTTTCTAGTGTCAACATGGAAATGTGTGTTGCAAAACAAACATATGCAGATGTCGCAAATAATTTTGTCATTTTGAAGAATTCATTGCATCTAATTGAAATATATGATAGATGGGTTGCTGGTTGAATTGTTCGGTAGACGGATATTTTTTTAAGCGTTCAATTTCAGTATACATGTACTTGTAATTACAACTACAGGGGCGTTGGAGCCGTGGGGGGGGGGGCTGTGAGATTTCAGCCACCGTCCAATAATTCCCATATGTTCCTTATTCATCGTTGAATTATTCGGCAAATTGTGATATTCAGAAACGGGAACAGCCTCCTCCCCCCAATATAAATTTCGTTCCAACGCCCCTGCAACTACACGCATTTTATTTCACTTGTAATACATGTTTTATCATAGTTGTATTTACTATATCGCATATCACATAAATTTTATATAGTTTACAATATTGTAAATCAGCTATGTACACTGATTTACTTTAAAATGGGTATATATTAACAATAATATGGTCCTCAATATTTATATTTTGTATTGGGGGTATCATTAAACAATCGCTCTATCTATCCATCCATTCATCCATCCGTACATCCATCCATCCATTTATCTGTCTATCCATTCAGCTATTCATTTATCACTAGTATGACTGAGATAAACTTTAAAAATAATATATTATGAATTTTAATGTACCTGACATTTTTTCCAAAACATAAAAGGATTGTTTTAATTCTGATACAGAAGACCCGTAGGAACATACCCCCCCCCCCGTTTGTGAGCTTCACTTTATAATTGTAACCAAAGTCTGATATAGAGTTTGTATCCGATACGTTAGTGCCCCTCCCCCCATTCCCAAAATAGTTCTTACAGGCCTGTACAGTTGAACCCACTTTAAAGGAATTTCTGTATAGCAACTCGGCTAAAAAGACACAAGATAATTGTATTGTTTTGCTGTGTAATTGAATCTGATTAACCTGACAATACTGTTTTCCTACGCACGAATTAAGCTAAATTGTATACGAGTTAACACAAACACTATACCAGTAAGATTTAATATGTTAAAATCTATATGTGACCTGTTACTAAGGGTTTAAATGAGTTGTATAGCGAACATTAGATGTTATCATAATTATTATCATAAGCTTATGACTATGACTGAGACTTATTTAGCAAATTCCCGAGGATTTAATATTTAATATCACACAGTAAAGATAGCGCCATACGTTTCAAATAGGTGAAATATATGTTTTATGTACGTTCATGAACGTAATTTTTTTCATGTAAATCGGCGGATGTACGTTTAACGTACGTTTAACGTATGTTTTAAATGTACGTTAAACATATAATAAAAGTATGTTTTTCACATAAATGTTAAACACACTTTATTGTTATGAAGAATAACACTGAAAGGGCTTCTGTAGATATATATATGTTTCACTGCTGCTATGGACACTCTCTTGGTTGCTAAGAGATGTATATTTAATTAGATTTTTTAAATATCCATTATACATTTCTGAATCAAGTATACCTAAAAATCCTACACAGGCCACATTTTTAATTACAATATACTTTAGACAACTGTTTTATCACCCCCTCCTTTCAGAAATCCGGCATCCGCTCCTGATCTATATAGAGAAAAGGTGTCAACATATACCTATAATCAGTGCGAGGAAAGATCACATTAAGATGTCAATATCATGGTACTTGACGCTCCTTTATGACTCATCGTATTCCATCTTTAATCAAATGTTGCCAGAATTGTGTGCAACAATAGCACAGGTCTGGGTTTAAGTGTACCTTTCATGTTTAATCAAACGACTGAAAGAACAAGCAGATAGCTATCTTAATTATGTTTTGTGTGCATGGCATTAGGAAAAGATACTATGAAAATTACATTGCACTAAAGTGCCAATACTGATGGCACGATGACATAATTTAAAAGGTTAATTTATTTTATTTAAGTATTTAGAGTTATATTTATTTGTTGAATAGTTATTTATTGTGTTGTGGCATGATGACATAATTTAATAAATTTGGGTGTTAAAGGGTTAATTTATTTTATTTAAGTATTTAGAGTTATATTTATTTGTTGAATAGTTATTTATTGTGTTGTGGCATGATGACATAATTTAATAAATTTGGGTGTTAAAGGGTTAATTTATTTTATTTAAGTATTTAGAGTTATATTTATTTGTTGAATAGTTATTTATTGTGTTGTGGCATGATGA
>JAULBS010035471.1:0-24134 GCA_032355785.1 Symmetromphalus regularis
AGAACATTTGCCTACATGGTGAAACCAATCAAAATCCTAAAATCTTATATTCTGAAATGGAATTTTCCATGATCTTGTCCCTGTTGTGGCTTTTTTTTTATCTGCTCAGCTGACATCTAGTGAGAATTCTGCAAACTTCACTTTAAAAAAATGGTTTAGAAAGACAAGGAATCAAAAGACACTGATTTTGGCATCACCGGCACCACCGCCTCCTCCACCTCATCTCTGGCTTCACCCCTGACTATTTTTCTTTGAATGAACCTAGAATTCTAATCATTCATCACAAAGAAGTGGTAGTAGTTTCATTTTAAAGGGCACATTCTAACAAACACAATGATGTACAATTTTCCTCTACAGGGCCAGTATTTAAAGAAAAAAAATCAAATTATATCAAGAAAAAAGTATGAGGCGTAAGAGATCCACCTTTTTGGGGTAACCAGTTTCAGACATGTGACCATATATTCATTTTCTGATACAATTATATGTAAATTATTGGTGTGAGCAAAGAAGGTTGACCAAAAGGAGAGTAAACAGTTGATTAACTATATAATTAACAAGTAATGAAGAATTTGAAATTACACATTGATTGCATTTGTTGCTTTGAAAGAAAGAAAGGGATATTTGTTTAATGGCACGTAACACTTTGTTTAATCAGTGACTGTTAATTTTCTAAAGAAATTAATATGCACTTTCCCACAAGACACCAATACACCAGCCACAGCAGTTGTAGACCATTGTCCATAACAGGAAATAGTCTAATGGTTTCCCTAAAGGTTTGCTTTGGATACTCAGTCATTGTAAACTAATGCCTTACATAAACATAATTATTATCTGATTTACAGGTTGTATTTTACTTTTACAGATATGGCCGCTACCTCTTATTTACATTGGAAATCTTATCTTTGGACTTGGAGGAACAAAAATGTTAAGGTATGTTTCAGAACATTTAGATTTTTGAGGGGAGCAAGGACAACCAAGCCATTGTACCTCTGTGAGTTCAGTCTGAGGGGAACAAAAGAATTCCTGCTCAAAATTTTACAAATTGATCTTTCTTCTAAATTCTAATGTATTTTTTTAAATCATCTTCTGCCATTTTAATGGTTTACTTTATGCAGTTCATATTATAGACCTTAACAAGAAAACAACAACTTTCCTTGTATTCTTTTCTGTAAACCTCCTTATATACTTTTAATAATAATTTGAAATAATGGGTATGATATGTTGGTTATCTTAACATTGAGCCAAACAACTACATGTACATGTATCTTAATTGATGTTTAGTTATTATAAAAGTTTCCAACAATAGGAAATATTCTTTCAATATCTGAGATGAGCTTAGCAACAAATATGACTAAGAAGATCGTCCCCAATCCAACCACCCTCCATTCATTTTGAGTCTGATGTTGTATGTTTTATTAGGAATGGTAAGCTGGAAGGAATGTTATAAATACAATGTCCCAACACTGTTTAAATAATAGCTATTAGGTGTCATACATACAGTATTTGCAACACACACTCTTGAAGGCCACTCTTTTTGATTAGCAGCAAATATCTTTTATACGCATTTTACCATAAACAGGCCAACACATACCACGGCCTTTGGTAAACCAATCACGGATCAATGGTTATGATAGAAAATATTTCCACGGGTCCACTGAGAAGGATTGATCTTATGATCACCAGCTCCTCAGGTGGATGCTGCACTGTTCTGTTACATGTGTGACCCTCTCCATGTGGTACACAGAATGCTGTATATGGAGTTTCTAGATTTTTATTTCGTTCTTTCTTTCAAGCTCGTCTAATTTATTCTAATCTGATTGTGACAATTCTTGTAATATTTCCTTCTTGTTGTTTCAGTCTGCCAATGTTTACTGTTCTGAGAAGATTTTCTATTTTGTTTACGATGATTGGAGAATATGTAGTTTTGGGGTATGTTAAGAGTACTAAATTGATATGTAAAACCAGTATTAGAAAATTGAAAATCTAGTATTCCTTTAAATTCCAGATACATGAATTGTATATTGTATAAGTGTTGGTAATCTACCATTTGGTTTATTGATTACATATGTGGATCACTTTAAAGTTGTGTTTAAAGTACCTAATTTGTGTTTTGTATATCTGCCATGTCAATAAATGATTGTTATCATGAAATAATTAGTGTTAGTGTTAATTTTAGTGTCCATATGCATTTCTAATTGTTATGCTGAGGTTTTTTAAAGATAAGACCAGAGTTTTTTTATATTTCGTTACTCAAACATTGGCCCTCAAAAATTAGGGGTAGAGGGAGGAAAAAAATAATTTAAAAAGTTACAAGGGGAAAATAAAATTTGGTATAAAAATAATTTTACCAGTTTTATGCCTGCATATTTCTAAGTTCTAAATTCACCCCTATGAATAGAAATTATTCAACTTCAAAGTGTAAATTTAATGTTTTTGTTTAAACCCTGGGCAATGCATCCTTAATTGCCAAGATGGTAGTTAAAATATAGTATGCGGTTTTTTTTCGTTTTCTTCTAGTCTTCAGGACAGTTGGCGGAAATAAAATAAGAGAACTTTCACTTTCAATTTTATTTTAATTTAGCAAAATGTAGGTTCGGTGCGTTCATGAAACAAATAATTAAAAAAACTCTGGCCTACTAGAATAAATTCTCCACCTCTATTAAATGGAAAAGTATTTAATGTGAAATATATATATATATATGGTGACTTTACATGAAGTTGTTTATGTGTAACTTCGTATATTTGTTTAAAGTTTACCGTGTTACTGACAAGATTATTTTTGATTTTGATTTGCGAAAATTACTGTTTTAATACTACAGTAACTGTTATATGAATAAATTACTAGCCTAAACGATTATTGATTTTTAAATTTTATTTTATTTATTGTAATTGTTTTTGGAGAGGAGGTCTTTTGTTTTATCAAACTTTACCTAGGCCTGTATATAATTAATTAATTACATTTGTTGCAGGGTAAAGGCTCCCTGGATTGTTCAGCTCACTGTGTATTTAATGATTCTTGGTTCATTAGTTGCTGCAGGGTAAGATTTAATGATTTTAGAAAATACTTATAGATTTTATTACCATGTACATGAATATTTTACATGCGTAATTCTATAAATACATTATATATAATTATACATGTATACACAATCAAAATGGCTGCTGAAACTGTTGTTTGCTGCCATTTTGGTTGATCGTATTGTAGAAACATGTACATGTACATGTATGCACAAGATACTGATAAGGGAACAGAATTGTATTGCAATGATAGATTATACATGTCTGTATTTAATTCTCTATTTTTCTTCATTTAAAGTTCTTTTGTATTAAATTTGAATTACAAAATGGTTACATATTTTTATAAATTACCATAATTATATAGTATCATTTTCTTTATTATGGAAACATCATTTTTTAGGTTTTTTACTATGGTTTATGCATTTATTACAAACTGTGACATACAGGAGGGGATGGAGTCTACATACATGAACCTTGATTTTATAAATTTTGAGTATCAGTTTTTAAACATTAATTTTTTTTTTCTGTCCTGGCAGAAGGGTTTGTATTTATAAATAAAATGTTTGTAACTGACTGAATTTCTAAGGTTTACCATGACATAATACAGACTTGATAATTAAAAATGTTTATTTTTTCATTTCAGATCTGATTTATCATTTGATTTAGTTGGGTATATTTTTATACTGTTGAATAACATAGCAACAGCTGCAAATGGTGTCTATACACGCCAGAAACTGGATGCAAAGGTTGGTTTAGAAAAATGAAACATCTATTTGATTTCAAATTTTAACCACAAATCCTTGCATTTTATTTTTATAAGCTGGACAAAATGAACATGAAGGTGTTTCATGCATCAATGTAAGTTGAACTCCCAGAATTTTAGAATATATTTTATTTTTATTAGCTGGACAAAATGAACATGAAAGTGTTTCATGCATGAGTGTAATTTGAACCCCCAGAATTTTAGAATATATTTGACAGTTATAGCCTATTAGAACATCTCAGTCATTAAGTCCAAATTAATTCTATGCTTCTCAGTAATTCTTACAGGCAATATTGTATTTTACTGTTAACAGACAATATTTTGAAAGAGGAAAATATATTTTGTTCCTTTTTGGAAGGTTAAACATCCAAGACTTTTTCCAAAAATGACTTACAGTTCTCAAATAAAATTGAACAATTTTATTGCTTTCAGGATCAGTCCTGAAATTTCTCCAAGAACTTTCAATTTATTTATTTACTGATTATATAATCAGAGTCAGGTATGAGTGGATACTACAGAGGTTCTCACTTTCTTTTTAATAGATTAATATATCCCTTAATATGAAATTTAGTGCATAAAATGTTTTGCACACTTTCTTTTTTTCAACTAATGCAACTGATCTTGCAAGTTAATCACTTTTTATTATTTTTTAATATATATATTTTTTGCAGGATCTAGGAAAATATGGTCTTCTTTACTACAACTCCCTTTTCATGATTTTACCATTGGTTTTTTATGCTACTTACACTGGGGAGCTGGAAAAAGTGAGTACTGTGAAAATTATTCATCTGAAATATTATACTTTGTTTTATTCCCAGAAACGTTTTGTTTTATGTCAGTTTGTCCTGTCTGATTTTGGATATAAAGTTACATTTGTGAAAGATTACTGGTGCAGGATCTTGTTGAGGACTTGAGGTTCTACCCGAGGTGTGATAAGATCATTCGCTCAGTAGATGGAATGAAAAGATGCTAAGAGGTAAAGCATTCACGTGAGATGCTATGTGTGATCTGACCAACCCCCTTCAGTGACACCTAATAGCCTCTGAATGAACAATAGGCAGGGGTGTTGTTAAACAATCCTTTCCTTCATTTCTCATTGCAATCAATGGTTCATGACCAGTGTAATAAATGTACAATCCTGTCTGTGGGAAGGTGTATGTAAATGATTTTGCTATCTATAATAGCAGCCTACATGTATGTGGTGGTAACAGGTTTCTTCTGCAAATTATGTGCCACAAATGCTGTGCATTTTATACCTAATAGTCAATGATTAATCAGTGTGCCTGGGTGTCATAAAACAAACAATTCTTTATTTCCTTCTATAGACCCACTGAGATTATTTTAGTGTCATGTCTTACTATTCAGTTGGTATATTCAAGATCTTTGTATGTTCACTTTGTGAGAAAGTGCATGCAAAAGACCCTTTACATACATGGGTGCAAGTTTATGCTCTAGAACATATACACAGTTGTATTTTTAATACAAATATTCAACTTTACAGCAGTTACTGTTATTCATATTGATAAATTTCTTGTTTGCTTTCAGGGCTTGGCCTTCCATGATTGGGGAAATATCTGGTTTTTATGCTGTTTTATGTTATCGTGTTTCATGGGATTTGTTCTCAACTATTCCATCATACTATGCACAGCCAATAATTCAGCACTCACAACAACTATAGTGGGAGTCATCAAGGTAAATATGTAGATTTAATTAGAGATTAACCAAAACGAAACTCTATGTGGCTGTTTTCTCCATTTACAAATAGCAGGGAAGCAATGCATTGCTCATTTGAACATTATTCCAGGTGAGAAATCTCAAATGAGGAGTGTTGTTTTGTCATGTTTCTCATTGGTCAGGTTAAAATGAAATGACAAACGTTGAGTGCACAAACATAGTTTGACAGTCACTCTCCTGAAAAGGAGAGGGCTGGTTGAATCAGTTTTAGCTTTTACAGATATTTCAGTATCAAACAGATATTTTTGTTTAACAGAATACTAAAAAATACTACAGTATCATATAGAGGAATGTTTTTGTTTCACAGAATACTGCAGCTGTAACTTACATAGAAATGTTTTGTTTTTTAAAGAATACCACAGTAACATATTGGATTGTTTTTATTTCACAGAACACTACTGTAACATGTAAAAGAATGTTTTTGTTTCACATAATACTACAGTAACTGTAACATACATGTATATAGGAATGTTTTCGTTTTACAGAATACTACAGTAACATATATAGGAATGTTTTTCTTTCACAAACTACTACTGTAACATACATGTATATAGGAATGTTTTCGTTTTACAGAATACTACAGTAACATATATAGGAATGTTTTTGTTTCACAAACTACTACTGTAACATACATGTATATAGGAATGTTTTTGTTTTACAGAATACTACTGTAACATATATTGGAATGTTTTTGGGAGGAGACTATATATTTAGTTGGACAAACTTTACAGGAATGAATATTAGGTCAGTGTATAAAATTACTGTTAGTATTATTATATATTGATAAAACATTTTTGTTTTGAAAAGATTACTTTTTCATCCTATTACCACAATGACAATTATTACACTAAATGTGTGATGTATGATGACTGGAAAATAATTGATCTACGGAATGTGTCTCATATCAATACAAACTGCCGTGGAGGAATCGTCCCATGCGTGCCTCATAAATATATGTATGCAATATAATTTTATTTAGACAGTAAAATCATGTAACATATGTTGTCAGATTATTTTGTATGTTTAATCAATATGTGGTTAGTCCAAATTTTATGTTCAACATGTTATATTATATGTATACATTTATTTTAAGTATGTATCACCATATTTTCTAAGTATTATAGAAATAAAGGTGAGGGGATTTTTTTTTTTTTATGGTAGGGGAGGGTGGTAATAATAGTAGTTTTATTTAAGCCGACAGCTGTCTGAAAGACATTGATTTCTTTGCCCTACATTTATATGTAACTTAATCATCAATAAACAGCCATATTGATCTGCATTTTAATACAGTTTTAACAGAATGTCCTCTTATCCTACCTACATGGGTTTCATTCTGTTTCATTCTAATTGTTTAAAATTACATGTATAATGAATAGTATTTATTTTTGTTTCTTTTTCAGTGTTGCTGGTAGTATCTTGTATTCATATGTGACATTTATCAAGAAGTCCAGTCGACCCAATCCGCCCCCGGAAAAAATAGTTTCAGAATCCAGATTGCCTGGTATTAAGGAGCAGTTAAAATGAGATTAGAAGAATACCTCTCAACTGAACTGAGTCACTAATTCATCCATAGAGTACATAGAAAATTCTACCCAGTATGTTACAAGTCATTGTCATAAATTCATCCATAAAGTACATAGAAAATTCTACCCAGTATGTTACAAGTTATTGTCATAAATTCATCCATAGAGTACATAGAAAATTCTACCCAGTATGTTACAAGTCATTGTCATAAATTCATCCATAGAGTACATAGAAAATTCTACCCAGTATGTTACAAGTCACTGTCATAAATTCATCATGTTTATTTTACCTCAAGATGTAGCTTTTGTTAAGAGTTTTCAGATTTGTTGGATCAATCTCCTTCAGTGAATCCATTTGGCTATTTCTGATTCTAACCAGTGGCCTATAATAGATGTATCAAAGGATGTGGTATGTGATGTTCTGTCTGTGGGAAAGTCCAAGGTTCATCTAATTACCAAATTTCAGTCCCAGTTAGTGGAGAGGAAATTTTGTTATTAAATACAATAAATATAATCAGAAAGTGTAATAGTTACAGGAAATGATTACAGCACATGCACATTGTTAAAAATATATTTTAAATTATTATTTTGTAGCCTCCAATGTTTTATTAAATATAAGCAAAATGTTTTTAAATATTTATGTGTTTTTTTGTAACAGTAAAAATACTAGTCACCAAAATAGATATTTTTACTACCGACTCTAAACCCCACAAAAAGCATGTGATGCAGCTAATAACCATATGTAGCCTTCATTAAAAAAATCCTATAAAAATGTAATGTCTGATGGAATCACAGGCTCAGTATTAAAATTTTTAGTTTTTTTCCTATACCGGTACTTGTTTTGCAAATGGATGATCAAGACGTCTGTTGTAACATATACATTGTGATAATGCATTTGTGTCATTTCTTTTAAAATGATCCAGAAGTGCAATACCACAGAATGTGCTGGATCATGTTTTTTGATTGTTTAGGTAGACCAATAATCCAAAGATCATTCAGGGCTAGTAACATTTTGAATTGTTTATCTAACAATGGAATGTGTGTATAAAATATCCCTTGTTGCTAATTAATCTCACTTATGGCACTGTAGAACGAGTATATTTGTATCGTGAATGTAATGCACAAATGTTGTTGTTTTTTACAGATAAATTGTGTCTTCTATTTGCTTTTGGTATAATTCATTTCTTTCATTGTTACATGTATGAATCTCAGTATATAGGGCATATTATAGTTTGATGTTTATTTATGTTTTGTGTTAAATTGAAATGTTAATACCATAAAATAATCATAAAATGTATTACGATATTGTGCAAGGTTACTATGAATGTTGACTTTTCTTGATACTAAATTAAAATATTTAGTAGGCAGTATAATTTTCTGAATAGTAGTAATACTTTATAGTTCATTTCAGTTTTCTTTGTTTTTAGCTTTCTTTCACTAAAAATCAAGGCATAATAGTTCATGACTTACTGTGTTCAATCTATATCCATGACAATCTTGCAACTTTATTTTTTAGTTTCTTAATATTGCTATGACTGGTGGATGATGAAGTGGCTGCAGTTATTTTGTTGGTTCTGTTTTACACAATTGCAATCTGGCATTGATAATGTATAATGTTTGGGTCGAGTCTTCTTGAAATACATGCAAATGCGGTCTGGGCTTGATGTAGTTCAAATTTACTATTTCTTCCAAACTGACTTGCCCTGTTATTAAGTGTGGATACGTTCAAGGGTGTTTATTTTGTTTTCAGAATATAGAAAAAACATGATTTTCCAAAATATTGCCAATTTGTAGGTTTTTGTGGTATTTTTCACTTTTCAGAATTTTTGGACAAACCCAATTCATGTCTGCATATTAATTATAAATGTTACATTATAAATGTTATTATTTCAGTTTATTTATATGACTTTTCATTTTGGTATGTAGGTCAGAGTGCATATGGTCATCATGTCCTGGAACATGGATTAGAGTGAATGTGGTGATATTAGTCTATTTGTTTTGTATGTGGCAATTCTGAAGACTTGTCAGTATGTATGCATTTTATATTAGTGTTATATATTATGCATGTTAAGTCTCCAAATTTTATGGTATATTATGTATATTAAGTCATATGGTATAGAAATCCCATATATGAGTGCCTTACTATATTTAATATTTTGTATTTGATTTTACACAGTATAGTATCTTGCTTTATTTTTTACTGTTTTTTTTTAGATAAGTAGTTTACTCATTACTATTGTTGCACATGTTCATTTATGCCAAATTGTCATTTCAGGTGTTGAATTTCATAACATTTCATTTATAGTCATCCCCCAACCTTTGTTTTAAAGTACCCTCAATTTCACCACTAGCAATAGCACTTTGTTGCCATGCTCTTCAAAGAATCAAAGTCAGCCATTGCAAGAGTAGATAATTTTCCAATATTTTGAACAACCTTTACATACATTGTACTGTTTAAAAATAAGAAGGGATTGTTTAAACACAACATTATATAATAGGAACTGTGTAATAGCTATAGTATTTAATAGTAGTGATTGGTAGAGCAGAAGACATTACGTTTATACAGTGCCAAATTAACCATTAGGTGAACAAGGCATGTGCCTTAGGGCCAGCCAAGAATTTGGGACACAAAAATGGATAAAGTTTTCGTCAGTTTTTATTATTTTAAACAAATTATTTCTAATTTCTGTCCCTGTCAGGGTAATATATGGGTTGTGGCAAGTTAAAGTTCTCTAGCGCCATCTATTACATCATTCTTGTTTATGATACAAGCAAAGAAGAATCATAAAGTAGATGAAGTGGAAATGCAGCCGATTTGTTCATGAATCAGTTCATCTTTTATCTGGGGTCCATTTCCATGAGCCCGAGATCTAATTTAAATTGTTCAGGCCATTCTCTACAATTTCAAAATGTGCCTTAGGGCCATCTGGCACTGCATGTATATGTCAAGAGATTGCCATGAAATGTCTATGCTGGGATATAGAGGTTATAACAAACCTGATACAGATGAACAGCAAACTTGTCAAATTCAAGTCAATGATTAATATATCAGTAACACATTGAACTGTTATGTCTTGCACGAGTCCATTGTGGAAAGCTCCAAATTAAATGTCTAACTGCTGTTTTGGGTATCCTGTCTAATCTCTGTTATACTCCAGCAAATAATCATGTCACATTTCTTGAATATCATTAACAGTGACATTGTCTGATGATGTCCCCACGTGTTTGATATGGAGAAAGGACTAGGATAGTGCAGACTGTGGTAGTGTACTTATTTTGAGATCTGAATCACTCATTCCATACTTACTCACATTTGAATTCAGATATACCCTACTTATTTTTAACAGTTTGTACACTTGAATTGCAGGCAAGAATGTTCCTTCATGTAAAAACATTACAGCCATTTTGTTTTTAATCACTATTATAGTAAATGTTGGCAACTATTTATGTATTTTTATTTTAGTATCACTGTTTTACATATAACAATCCCGGTATGTAGTTGAAATAAAAACATTTATATCATTAGATTTTTTTTAAATACACTGAATTGTATTCGTTAAACATTCTAAAATGTATTAAGTTCTTAAAAAGAGAAAGGGGACAACATTAATTAATTAGGTAAAAGGCTGTAAGAATGAGATATTCAAATAAATATAGTCAAAGGAACCTACTAAAAGATATATATATTAATTACAATGGTTGTTGTTTGCAATCACTAGGAAATAGTCCATTTAGTTGTAAAAACTATCAGGCACGTACATTTTATAAATGATATCTTTTTCGTATGCATGCTTATTTTTCTACCTGTATATTAAGGTTCTGTGGGTGTCCTTTGGTTTGATTTTATGTAAGAATAAGAAAAATTACTTTATCAAACTATGTATTTTAACAAAACATCATTAAGTGTAGCATATCTTTATTTTACACTAAAAACATCTGTAATTTTGTATTTGAAAGCAAACTTTGTACATGTATGTTTGTATCAAACATCAGTATCCAAATATTGATAAGCTAAAAATAGTATACATTACTAATTATATAAATTAGTACATGTATATTATGTATTTTTGTTGGTTTTTTAATGTAAGTAAATTTAATGGTGCATTTAAAAATATTTTGAAATATTATTTATAAAACTATATTATTTTGACTACATGTTTCATCATAAATTGTGATTTGAAAATATTATTGATAAAATCTCAAATTATGGAGGGTTATTATTTGTAAGGTTATTTTTAAATAAATATGAAAAGCATTGTTTGTTTCTCTTTTTTTTTTTGCCTGCTAATTAAAAAATAGAATTGCTTTGGTAATATTTGAGAGGCATAGATTCCTGCCTGTGGTCCTCAAGTTGTATGTGTTTGTGGAAAAGTGCATATGAAAAGACCCTTTGTTGCCAAATGGAAAGAGTCAACAATTACTTACAAACAGATCCAGGCTGAGTAGCATAAGATCACCAGTTCAATTCCCCTCAGTGGAGCAAATCAGTGATCGGTAACATACCAATGTTGTGGTACATGCTGTCCAGACTTTCACTGTTATTAGTCAAGAAAAGTAACCTTTGTAGTAGCAGAAGACCATGTGCAGTGAATAGTGTATGACATGATGGCTGTTTCATTTAGTTGAAAAGTGCCAGAAGGACCAACTTTGGGACATACCACTTAACTTTTCTTATAAAGTTGTTATGGTAACAAAAATGGCAGTTGAAAAAGTGTAAAAAAAATAATTATAAATTCAGTTCTAATTATTTTCTTCAAACCTTGCCAGAATTGTTCCTTAGAAGTTATAATCAACTGTGTGAATTGTTTTATTAAAAAAAACATCGCCGATTCTACATGTGTATTAAGTTTCAGTGTAACTAAAGAGTGGTAATCCATACTAATGTTAAAAATAGTTTTTATCTTCTGCATTTTGTTTTACATCAAGATTTGATGGAGTTTGTATTAATAACACATTCATTGTAACACTGAGGGTCAAACACCAGTGGTTTTTGACAAAACGCCTAGAGGATATAAACTAAAAATAAACACCTAACTGCAACTGATTAAACAATATGATTAAGCATTACATTCCTGTAGTGTATCAAAATGGATCATGATGAAGTTTAGCATTACTTGTGATTTTAATTGTCAAAATGGTATTACAGTTTCACTAAAGTAATGTGTGTTCAATTCTTCAGATAGGTTGAAAGCTGTCCGTTGTTGCAGGTTAGATGACATTGGAAACCTTCAAGCGTGTTCATAATTATCATTAACAATGATTCTAAATGGTATTAGAAAGTGGCAAGTTACTATTCAAATTAAATCAGTGTTTACAGGCTCATATATATCAAAAGGTAAAAGATAAGTTTTAAAAATTCCATTGTAAATGTTTGCTACTGAAATAATTTACTAGAAAAACTGACTATCAAACTTATTCTTGCATCACATGTGATTTTATACTTTATTTTCTACTCTGTACATAGTGCCATAAATATTTTTAAAAACACACATGCTTCATCGGAAAATAGATCGATTCTTCTCAGTGGACCTATTTGCAGTTTGGGCTATTTCTGTTCCAACCATTGTTCACGATTGGTTCCTCAAAGGTGATATATGCTGTCCTGTCTGTGGGACAGTGCATATTAAAGATTCCTTGCTGCTTATCAGAAAGAGAGCTTATGTGGCAGCAGTGGGTTTCCTTTAAATAAAGATGTCAGAATGACTACGTTTTTGACGTCCAAAAATCAATGTGCTCTAGAGAGGTTAAATAAAATAAACTTTACTTTTCATCAAAAAATACTTTTATTTCAATAGTTTTGATTTTTATCAAACATAACAAAATATCACAGACAGTCACATTTGAACAATAAAGATACTTAAATGTATACCATACATGTATATGTATATATTATTTTATTCATGTAAATATTTGGTGGAACCTTTTGCATATAAGTCATCTCCAAGTTTATCTAGAATTAAACTTCAATCATATTTGTGTAATTAGTAAATACATTTGCAGTTTAGTTTCTAAATCAACACAGGGATACACCAATAAAAATTCAAACCAACTAATTTGACTAAACTCAAAAGTTGTTATGAATCGATTCTAGAATCAATAATCATGCAATCACATAATTGTGGATTAAATGCTCAAATTGGAGTTTGGACTAAATTCTATGGAAGTGTTATGTAGTTCTAGTTGACTGCAGTTTGAGCAGAGAGTCCAGACTAATGTGAAATAATCTAAGCTTGTGATAAGGTTTTGATGAAATGTATATCAGGTTTACCAAAAAGTAATAAAACTATGTCTAGAAAGGATTTACACAAATTTATCAGAACAAATTGGATTTACACAAATTTATCAGAACAAATTAAAGTCACTGTCAGTTAACACAAACTAAGGTTTTCTATAATTGTTTTTTTACAACATTGGAGTGTGATATTCACATGCTATTCAGTTCCAACTCTGAATAATGATTAGATGATAACAATGAGTATAATTAAAACATCTAGAATGTGTGTTTATAACACTATAGACTTAAACAAAGTCGGAATGAAACCAGACTTTGATTTAGCAGACTTTTAAATCTTTTATAAACAGGGTTCCTGGTATGCAATATGCACAAAATAGATGCGATACAAGAACAATATCTGTAACAACAGAGTACAGGTTTCACATATTCAGTATTCATTATGCAGTGTCATCATGGGTATATTAGGAGTGTATGTACAATTAGATTGCAGTTTCACACTGAATGTTATTAGGATCAAACATTTGGGAGTGTTGTTAGGAATACTAACTCAATATATGACATTGTATAACATGTACACATCAATCTTACATTGTGTTAATAGGAATATGTATGTGAACAACCAGTTTCACTTGTTTTAATGGAGACACACATTGGGGTAGGGAAGGATATGGTTGAGGGGATATTAGGAACATAAATAATTACACCATACATTCTCACTGCAGTGGAGAAAGGAGGTGTTTATTAGGAATCTGTTATGTTACTACTACACTTCAGTTGTGTTACGACCACACCTCATGATGTGTTATAAGGAATAACAATTTCACCTCAGTTGTGTTACTGCCACATTATGCAGTGTTATTAGGAATGGTTGAGATACAACAATTTCACCTTGGTTGTGTTACAGCCACCCCTCGGGGTGTGCTATCATGAGTGTCATAACATCCATGACTGTGATGGGCTATTCCATGGGGGTCCATCTGAAACTCTGCCTCGTAAATCTTCTCAAACAAGCACTGCAGACACGTGGGAACCTTGGCTTCATGGCGTCTGTGCAGAGGAGCAGCTCTACAAACACAAACAAATAATTACAAAATGAACATTCCAAACTCTCTTACTATTACAATGGACATCTATTATTTTTTTATATTAAGTACCTTTAAAAAGGTAGTGATCAAAACTTCATCAGTGATACTAATCTAGAGTCCATCTTGTATTTTTCTATTTAATTTTAGTGTATCATATGTAATTATTATATTTGGCTAGCACCGAGTCGACCATTGTTTTGAATTCCCCTGTGAGACAGACAAACTAATATTGCACCTCTTTTACGTTAATTTATAAATAAGGTTGAAACTATCATCATTATTATTACTAATAGAAGAAAGTACTTTTCTGACTATTCTTTAAAAAGGAAAAAAGTGAAACTAGACTAAATTACCAGTAAAATTAAAAAGGAGCAAAATGTTCTTGTGTTGTTAGTATTAAAAATATAAAAACCTGCAGGAAATATAAATGATTATTGATAAACACTGTAATAAGGCTTGAGAATAAATCTCGGTTAACATTCTGTTAATATCAGATTAGTTTTCAAACCAAACATTATGTTATGACTCACAACAAAATAACAAGCAGCACGACCCATACACACAAAGGTTGGTAGAATGTAGCATTTACACAAAATGTGAACTGTACAAACTATATTCAGAACTGAAATTGGGATGTGTGGCAGAGACTGATGAGAAATTACTTTCATGGAACTGTAGAATAATTACTATATGAACATAGGCTACATGTACAGTATATAAAAATAGAAACACATTTAGGTTAAAGAAGAACTTTGGGGTAGGAGTGGGCAGAATTATTAGTTGCAAAAACATTATAAATACCATACATGAGTATGACTAAACACACTGACCTGATTAAGGCTACTGTTTTTGATTAGCAATAAATGCTTTTTTTTAACATTTGTCCTCAATGAGACAGCACCTATCATGGGCAATGATAATCTAGACAATAATTACCTGCCTGAAAGTGTGTAAACATATTCAATTTACTGTCATCAAATAATATTTTCAAAAACTGCTTACACATTATATTCAAGCATGCTTAAGTTTTTAAAACAATGCTTTATAGTAATTTAATTGGGACAATAACATACTGTATACCTACATGTATATGTTGGCATCTCTTTACTATGCATCTCTTAAGTATGCTCAAAAGGAATAAGGCCTAAAAGGAACATTGTTTTCCACTAACGTGTCCTTGTATTTAAGCAACGAGTAGGAAAGGAATTTAATTTATGTTTCCCTGGGAACTGAAAAGAAATGTGTTATGGGGTGAAGTTTTTAAAAATTACATAAATTATTTCTGTATCTTGATAGAACACAAACATTATTTTTGTCTAGGCTTAAGTGAACTGTTTAGAGTACAAAACATAGCACACACCTCATTTAGTTCACACAGGTTAGGTGAAATCCACAGCAAGGCATCTTCACTATAAACACCAACTCAAGTTAGAGTTCAAGGTTGAGCTAGGCACATCAGTCAAGTAAAAGGTTAAAAGAATAGTGCAATGTCTAGCTATTCGGTTAATTTGATAATTAGTTCATAAAATAAGCCATTAGAAAAAGGAAATAGCAAAATGCATACATGCGTATATACATATTGAGAAACAAGAAAAACAAAGTAGGTTTTATCATGTGATCCACAACTGGTGCATCAAAGGATGTGGCACATGCTGTCTTGTCTGTGAGAATTGGCATATAAAAGACCTTGCTGCTACTAAATTGGTATTTTATATTATTTGTAATATATTAATTCTATTGGTAGACAATGTGTTACAAATTCATGTTTGACAAATACATTGTGTAATTTTGATTTGTTCATGTAAAGTTGTTGAGTAAGAAAAAGAGTAAACACACTGTTTAAACAGCAATATCAAACATATGACAACTGCAACACACTGTTTCTTATATTATCAGCAAGTTGCGATCTTAATGTACCTTCCCAAAAGCTGGACAGCATATACCACAATCTTTCATATACCTGTTGTGGAGCAGTGAACAGAATGAAAAACAACTGTGATATAAACAAATAAATGAGTACGGTTCATAGAAATCTACAATTTACATCTTCAATAAATATTATTACTGGTTATCTCAGTACATACATTATATCAAACAAGTGAAAAAAAGCAATTTATAAAAAAGGTGCTCTGCAAAATATTCTTAAATAATCCAAATCACACAAATGTGGTGGTTGTTACACAAGGGTTGCAGTTTCCGCTCTACAAATATTTACAATGAATTAATCAAGTCTGTTGTATTCAAGCTAGCTCATTAGACCAAGCTATAGAAATCCATAGTTTAGTAAGTATTCAGTATTCAAATCACTGTCTGATATGTATGTCATACTCTACAGCTTTTTCAAAACAGTCACAATATTTGTGAATAAATGTTAATAAATTCAGTAAAAACAATAAATCACATTTAACACACCTAAACAACAAGCTATACTGATGTGTTATTGTTCAGGTTTATTTATATAAGATAGGGTTTGCCTGTTACTCAATCCCATTCACATCAAAATAGATATTAAATCTTTAATTACAGTAAGTAATACATATATGTGTAAAAAATTGCTTTACCCTTTGGAGTTTAAATGCACAATCAAGTTAACTGTGGTATTTTAATGTTAAAATAAATAAAACAGACATCCATGTTTATAAAAAATTAAAACTTTAATTTTCGAATTTAGACTAAAATTTTATAAGCAAGGATGCTTAGTATAAAATAAACAACTCACTTGGTCTCGTTATAAAATATGATAAATTATTACTAAGAGCTTTATATAAAAAAATATGTATACCATGCTGACTTTTTCCAAAACCATATCACACCATGGCCTTTGTTTATAACAGTTTTGAAGTTGGGATTTAGAGTTTATATGTCAAGGAAGGACCAATCAAAATGTGTTGAGACTGTATGTAAATTAGAATTTTTTAAATCGGAATAAGCACAGGGTCACAATTAGTTTTTGAAACATAAGTTTCTGCCATGTGTTTTACCTGTCACATTTATGAAATATTGATAAAATCCAATCTAGTCTAAATGTCTGTACAATCAAGATACTTTGTCATTGACTTAAGGCCATAGGAAGACGTTTGAATAACATTTTGTCAAATATAATCTTAAATATTATAACCTTAATGAAGAAACTATGGTGCTTAAATAAAATTATTACATTGTTAAATGAGTGTTTTCATATTGGCCTTGTTATATCTCCAAGAGTATTTGTACTGGCCTTCTGGTGGCCAAGGGCGAAAATCTGTTCCTGAAAGTGGGGGGGATGGTACATTCCCCCTGTTCAAAAAGTGGGAGGGGCGTGACATCCCACAGTCCCTCCCCTCCACCCACCTCCCAGGTTTGACGCCATTATAGACTCCTTGTGTACTTCGGTATATTTGCGCTAAGACAACATGGTTAAGTGTTACATTGATACAATATAGAGAAATACTGGTAAAGATTCTTATTTAGGCATTTTAATTTCAGTTTCTCGAAGCAATGGAGGATAATTACATAGGCTTGCCCCCTGTCTAAAAAGTAAGGGGATGTATCCCCATGGGATTTACGCCCATGCTTGTGGCTGTATTGTCCTGAGGCAACACCAAGTGCCAACACAGCCATCAGAATGCCAATACGACCACCCAAGGACCTTAACAAAAACAGTGTGAAAACACACATTTAATAACATTTTTATCAACATCCATGAAGATGCATTCTTAATGCTTAATCTATGAAGTAGTGTCCACATAAGAAATAAATAATGTTACAAAAATCTATTTTAAAGAAAAAAATTTCAATCTGGATTTTCATAAATTGTATCAATTTATTATTATGGTCGATAAGAGGTGCACTGGTATTATATTTTATTACATTATTTTAACCATGTCATCAGTACATTTAATTTTCAAAGCCTTACAAGGTAATTGTTAAATGCATGCCTGGGTAACAATATGAAATGTTCTTTAATATAAATCTACTGAATGAATGAGATCTGCAAACACACCAAGAAGTTGTATGTAGATATCAAACTTCAGCAGAAGCAACTTAAAGGGAAAATTCAGCCCACCTCACCAAGTTTAGTTTCTTACAGGTCTATGACTGGTTTTAATATTAAACAAATCTGATAAATTTGGCTGGGGTATAAACTTTTGACAGACAAATAAATAATTGTTACACATTAATTTTCAGTGATTTGAAAAAGAAATCTAGACCAGCTAGAGATGTTTAAGATAAGTATATATAAATTAAGCAGTATTTGAAAAATCAGGTTGAACTCAGATGTAGACTAGCTCTACCTATAAACTATATCATGAGTTGGTTTAGCAACAAAGAAGACGTTGTCATATGGTGGGGCACCAAATGTCTGTGGTAATCCCAGTTGTTGGTAGAGAGGTTGATACTCAATGTCATCGTAACTGGCTGTAAAAAAAATATATTAACATTAATATAATAATACTTGGGGCTTCTAGAATTTTTTTTAATCCTCCAGCCATGGGTGACTGATCTTCAGAGAGCAGAACTTAGCTCAGGAGTAAGCCTCAGTGGTCTAGTATTATGACATAGGACTCTCTTGCTAAAAAAACGTGGTTAATAACCTGATGGAGGTCAGCTCACTATAGACTACATGTAAACATTTCCAAATATTTGACTTCCAAATCAAGGTGCTCTAGTGGTGTCGTTACACAAAACAAACAAAAATTCAAAAAACAATAAGCTAAAGAAGTTGAGCATCCACCCAATGTGCACTGGGTTGTTAGATCGATACCCTCCAACGGAATAACTGGACTTTTTTGTTCTATCCAGAGGTCCACAACTGGTTTAACAAAGGCTTTAGTATGTGTTTTCCTGTCTGTGGGAAGTTCATATAAAAGATCTCTTGCTCCTTATCAGAAATAGTATAAAATTATGTAACTGTGGGAGGTTGCCAAAGCAGAGAGTGAGTTGTAAATACTATTATGTTTGACATCTAATAACTACTGAATAAACAATGTACTGTGATATCATTAAACAATCTTTTCTTTCTTTCTTTCTTTGAGTGATCTTTAAATTTACTAATCCAGCTAATTAAGGCACTATGCCCACATTAACTATTTTGTATTGGTAAAAAGCACTAGCCATGGATGCAGTACTGCTATATTCTAGAAGCCCTATTACTTGTTAAAATCATAAGCACATTAAGAGTTAGTTTGAATCCAATATTGCTAATTTATTTCCTGATATAGGAAAAATACTTTATAAACAGTAAGTATGTCAATACATTAATTTCAATGCCATCATTTTATTGCAAATTTCTCAAGTACTGATAAACCGCTTGTTGAGACAAGTCTATTAACCCTTTAACCCCCACACCATATTGTTAACAAGCTAGCCATCAGATTGTTGAAAGCTGCTATTTTCCTTGAATATGCATTTATTCAACTTTTGTCAACATTTCATAACATCAAGATAAATGAAAAAAATCCATGTTAACAAAATAGAGTTGAAAGAAAATATGATGTGAAAAAAAACAGGAAGTGAAAAGTATATCCTGTTTGCCAACTCACCATCGAACAACATTGTATTAAAGATGGCTGATGGAACTCTTAAACGTCTGAAAGAGAAAATTCACCAAGATTTCATGCCTTGTCTTTTGTAATCTGATTTACAAAATTCTAACCAACTCATGAAAACTCTTCTCTAAGTCATCTTTCTCAACTATATTTAAAAAAAATAATAATAAAAAATAAGTGAAATCCACCAAGACAAAATATCCACTCATCTATCTAAATGTATGAAAGTTGCTGAATACTAAGAATCACACAAAAAAAATAACTGTTCTATTCAAATTGCAAAAATAACTTGAAACAAACTGACCTTTTTTTTAAAAATGGTCTGATCCTAATATTTCAAGAATTTTATTTTTTAGTTTATTGACTTTTTAATTCATTTTTTCTGAGTGGAATTTCTTTTTAATTCTTCACCTACCTTACCTATATTTTTTGTGCTAGCTTCTAGAAAAACACTTTAACTATATTTTTAGGATATACCTATGTGCTCTTGATATAAAGGCAGATTTTGGTCTAGTCATGCTTGGTGGGAGACCTTCCTTCCAGCCTGGTACATGGCTTGGTTTTAAGGAGCGTGCGTATGAGTCCCAGTACACATCACGACCACCAGCTAGCCAGTCATCAGTTCTCTTTACAGTTATCCTCGGTTTTAATTTTGGTCCACGATGAGCTGCTGGAGAGTTGGCACGCTGTGGTGGAGTTGGTTTTATATTTTCAGCTGAAAAATAAATAATCATACAAAATATTTAATGTAAATTAAAGCAAATGAATAACACCTTATAACACTGTATAAAGAGCAGCTGTTAGATGTCAAATGTGTGGTGCTCTACTTGTGACATATTGTCTACTGAAGACACTTGCTGCTGCTACATTGAATACTTTTCCATTAGCATCAAGATGTTTTTATGTGCATTTTCCTACAGTAAAGACAGCAAATAACAAATCTTTTGTTAACTAATTGTCTATCAGTGGCTGAAATAGAAAATAGCTCAATAAGTAGGATCGATCATATAAACCTCCCTACACCTCATCCAGGTGCTCTACTACTAAGCTACATCTCACTACTTATTTGCATACATGTGCTATTTATCATAATTTGTTATTAATCACATAATGTGCTATTTATTCAAATTTGCTATTTATCAAATCACATACATGTGCTATTTATTACTTAATGTGCTATTTATAACATATATGTGCTATTTAAGACAGATGATTCAGAGTATAATAGAAAACATTCTGTCATAATCAATTAGGCTATGGTGCTTTTTAGATCACAAGTACAGTATACAAAAAAAGGAGAAAATAAAAACACCACTCAAAAATTAAAATACCCATTTACCCCATCAGACATTATATTAAGAGCCAATTTTTCAAAAGTTAATACAAGGGTAGATGACAGATATACCATTACAATATTGTCTGCTACAAGTAATTAATCCTGCTCTTGCACTCGGACAGACAATACAAAATAGCTAAATCATAACTCACAAATCCACCAATGTCAACAACTAATGATTTTATATTAAAATTATAAAATTAAGTTTTCTTTAAATCTACACATCATACAGCACTCCATTAGGATGAACAGTGCTCATTTGTTTACACTCATATCTTGATGAATAGAATAATTACATATTATGGAACAAACTAATAACAGAGTGTCTTAAAAGCAGTTGACAGTGCTATATCCAACATTTATAACAATTATTACTTAGAAATGACAAACCACATTCAAATATACACTTTTAGCATTGGTCACTACAAAGTCATACAGCAACTTATGCTATGTACAACAGCAGAGTTTTGAACATAAAATTAATTACTGTCAATCTTTAAACAAAACTCTTTTTGTAGGACGTACGTGGTGGAGTGCCTGATGATGTCAATATTCTTGCGGTTTTCTTCCAAGCCTCAGTTCTAGAATCCTGGAAGTCTGTGTTAAATATGTTAGGTGGTTGTTTTGATGGTGCATCTGCGACAAAATACCGATAGGCAGCAGCAGCACTGAATGGCCTCCCTTTAAGTGGAACACCCTGTTTCCTACAGGAACACAAACATTATATTATTAGATAGCCAGTTCAGATACATTTATACAAACTGAAGCTAACCACACACAATTTGAATACTGTTACTGTACCTATCTGAACAAGTATCAATACACTTCTGAAATCTGTCTAATTTCTCCTCTCCTCACTTACCCTGCCCCCATCTATATAGAAAAATTATTATTATAATAAAATTAAAATAAGCAAGTTGCTCAAATATTTTTTTTTTTCATTTTTTTTTTGGTGGGAGGTGTGACACGGGGTGATCATTTGATCAGTGGATTAAATATCTCACTAAATTTAATATCTCTTGTTTGTGAGACAAATATTATCTGCCCTTTCTGCATTGTGAAAGCTTTTAATTAATTAATATACTGGTCAGTCTGTTCACAAAATATTTCCCTTGTGGGTTAAAAACAAAAACAAATGAAAGAGAATAGCTGCTTCAGTTTTGGAGTAACTGTTGTTCTCAGACCAGAAACCAAGAACCTTTTTTATTATTATTTATGGGGAAGAGGGGATGTGGGGGCAAATATATATTTGCTTTCCTACAAACAGGACAGAACTTAGGGCCTATCACAGCCTATGGAAAACCTCCTAGGATCACTGGCTAGAATGTGAAATAGCATTATTATAAATGGATCCACTAAAAGGGATCAATCCAATGATCTATCACGGTTTAGTCAAACAAGATGCTTTACCTTTGAAGTATATCCCACTCCCACCTCACAATGAATTTAACCTCAAGTGAATGAGAATGTATAAAAATTATACCCTCCAAGGTTCTTTGAAGACCCTCTGACATGCATTTCTTGCTCTCTGATCCTGGTTGTGTTTTTGGTTGGTGTGATCACACTTCTCATAGTGGTCTGCTCACTGGCATTGTCTAGAATGTTTGGTATCTGAATTGCTAGCTGTTTGGCTGGTGTGGATGAACGTTGTCTTTCATCCTTTCCCTTGTCACCACTTCCCACGTTTACATGTGACAACAGAGAACCCTTTTCAGAGTTACTGCCTTTGTTTGTGTCTGGTTTGGTGGGATGTTCAACAGTCACAGGTCTTGAGGAGTCGGTACTAAGGTGTTTAAGTTCTTCTTCCTCATCATCAGATGCCCATTCTTTAATATTTTCAGGATTGTCATCTTTTGGAGTCCTGAAGTAAATGAAAAATTAATCATTTTCTGTACAGTGTACAAATAAATTAATCTCATGATGATGTTGAAAACAGAGAAGTGAACTTATGTTAATATTGGGGGAGGAGGGAGGGGGGAAGGAAGATACATGTACAATATACTGACAATCAAAGAATAGGACTATTAAACATTTTAAGATTTCTTAAAATAAAATGTATAGCATATCTTAGATAAACAGAAGATTCATCACAAGTGTTTTTAACATGGGGAAATATCAACTGAGACTGTTAAATTAATTTGTAGAGTCTCTTACAAGAAAGATACCTATTAATAGATCGAGGTTAACATTTCTGATATTAAAACAAATTAGTGATCAATTCTGTGTCATGGACTTATGTCATGGATGTAACTTGTTAAATACATGCATATGATAAAAGTGAACATTATAAAACTAAAATAGAAAAGATGGTGTGTTAATAATGGAGCCATATTTAAAGGATTTAATTAAACAACAGTGAACTGAAATGCAACATGTCAGAATAAGTATAATGATAAGAAATGTAATTACATGTAATGTTAACCGTAAATATTTATAGTTCTAGCAATTACTGATTCAGTAAAGTATTGCAAATGAAGAAAATTATAAATACGCTGTTGGGGTTTCTGGTTCGGCAACATCTTGTTTTTTATCTGCTTGAAGAGACAATACAAGCTCATTCTGAAAACCACAAAAAAGAATAAATATAACTAAGCAGTCTTTTTAATAAAAATTAAAGTTTAAAAATAAGAATTAAATCAACGCAAAGTATTTGGCTGATATATGAACATTAGAGGACAATTTAGCTGCCTTAAAATGATAGAATTTTAAACATAAGATTAAGAGACTTTGATTAAACAACATATTGGGGTGTAGACAATCAAAAATATCTTTTTTCTTTCTGAGGTGCTTTCTATAAACAGATAGTTGTAATATACATTGGGATAATATTTTCTATTTATTACCCATATGGGCTCAAATATACGGTGCAAGATATTTTTGATAATTGCACAGTGTGCAGATTGCTTCTACGG
>JAULBS010035472.1:0-10137 GCA_032355785.1 Symmetromphalus regularis
GCAAACTGGTTTTTATCATAAATTTGTTTTTCATTCATAGTTTTATTGAATCTGGTTTTACCATAGTTATATATTTACCATTGTTTTATTTACTATAGGGTTTTATTTTTTGATCATAATGATATGTATTTAATTCTTTAATATATATATTTTTTTATTTCTGTTGTATATATTAAATAATATAAATCAGCACTTTACATTGATATTTTATTTTTTACCTCAAACCAATGTGTGACCCCCAATAGCCAATGTTTATTTTTGTGCTGGGGGGTCGTTAAACAATCAATCAATCAATCACCAGTATCCGTGGTAGCATTTGCCGTGGTAGTAGTAGCCGTGGTAGTAGTTGCCGTGGTAGTAGTAGTAGTTGCCGTGGTAGTAGTAGCCGTGGTAGTAGTAGTTGTTGCCGTGGTAGTAGTAGCTGTGGTAGTAGCAGCGTGGTGAAATAGTAAGTACTGTTTTTAAAGTAATAGTTCAATCCCCCCCACCCTGAATTCCTATTTAATATATATGACAATGATATTAGCATGTATAAATTGTTTTGTTAGTATTCCTCTATCACAACAAGCGACTCCAACATTACATATTTCTTAACGATTTGGTTGGACTAGTGGATCCTGGTGTTATCATAGGAATTTAAATTGGAACTAACTTTGTGAAGAAAAAAAACCCATTTAGTGTAAATTTGTAAATATTATTTTCAATATTTATGTTGCAGAATTTGCCGCGGAATTTCCCATTTCTTACCGCAGAAAATAGCAAATTTTACAGCGGAATTTAATACATTTTGCCGCGGAATTCAGGGGGGACTGATAGTTGTACTAATTGAAGCACCAGTAGCTGTGTTAGTAATTGCCGTGGTAGTAGTAGTCGTGGTGAAATAGTATGTACTGTTTATTTCATTTGCGTAAATGTTGTTTAGTCACAGAAGTAAGAGTTAATTGGAACTTCTTTCATTTGATAATTAACTAACAGAAATAACAGTTAGGCCTATTCACTAATGCAAGATATCTGTCCGCAGTATTTCGTGAACACGTTTATGCTTGTATCGATATTAGAAGCAAAGCACACAAGACGATCCTCTTTATTGCTAGGCAAGACATAGCTTAGTTTAGATTTTCTCGTAGCTATTATCTCATTGGTGACCCCATTCTTATAACTCAAACTGAGTAAAGCATTGTTGGTAGTTGATGCTTTTAAAGTGAACATATACCATTGGTCAGTGGCGGGCAGTAGCAGGTAGCATGGATTTGTTGTACTAGTCACTTTGACCACAGAGTTTCCTGGGTTCATGTTGTCTATAGTGCCACCGCCGTCGTCTTCTCCACCTCCTCCGTCATCGCCTCCTCCTCCAGTTCCTCCTCCATCTCCTCCTTCAGTTCCTCCTCCATCTCCGCCATCTCCTCCTTCAGTTCCTCCTCCATCTCCGCCATCTCCTCCTCCAGTTCCTCCCCCTGTATCTCCCCCACCTCCTCCTATTCCACAACTGGAATCCAGTCCAACAACGGCGAATGCAGCTCGGATTTTGGATGTATCAACACCCAAATCAACAGCAGCTGACTGGACATCACATGCACCCTGGGCGAAGTCAGTGTTCACCCCCCAGTATATCTGGTTTGCTCTGAGGAAACAGTGGTATGCATCTTTCATGGTAAGGCCCTGTGTGACTACCATCTCGTAAAACGCCTTGTTGTAGATGCCACTACTGTAATGAACGCCAAGACCAGAGTAGTAGTTGCTTATATGCGCAATTGACCCACCATCACGGGTAGGATCTTTAAAGTATCGAAGAGCCCATGCGGGGTCCTTCACTATATCATCTCCAACCATCCAGTCATTATCTCTGTAGGGAGCTAAGAATTCAATAGCGTCTCCTGTTATGTCAGAAAACGCTTCGTTCATTCCACCAGACTCAGCAGAATAATAGAGTTTAGAATAAATATCCGTCATGGCGTGACCCACTTCGTGCGATAAAACGTCCAAAGAAACTAAAGGGGCAAAATACGACGCACCATCTCCAAATTTTACTGAGTAGCCATCCCAGTAAGCATTTTCATATCGACTACCAACATGAGTATGAAATGTTATCTGTTTTTCAATAGGTAGATCAATATTATATTCGGTTTGAAATACTCTAGTCATAACCATGCCGTAGAAGAACGCATCAAGATTAGCCGATGAAGCGCCATTGATAGCATCATCTGCGTTAACGCAGTCATACACATACGCCGATTTTCCTCCAGTGTTCCACGATTGTTCTAAATCAATAACTTTTACGTACTGATTCCGTAGCTTACATTGATTATCACTTGTAACTGTTATGGTATCCAGACAATATGGGAAAGTTCCATAATGAATAGGTCCAGTCTTTAAATTACCTCCTGTTCCATAAGCATTATTCCCACAGGTTTGTCTCTTATAGTTCTTCACATTTCGTTTTCTCCTTCTGTTCGAGGCAGCTCTAGGTCTTCTGTTGGTGGTTATTGCGTTAAACATCTCATACGTCCACAGGTCGCAAGCATCAACAATGAGAAAGGGTTGCACCTGATCCTCTACCTTATCGTCGACTATGTCAATCGTGTATGCGAGATGAGCTGTAGTGTTGGCATCCAAATACACGCATCTCTGGCAACCACGCAAGCGGCAATGCTCACAGTCATGTGGCAATCCAAACATTAGTTTTCCATAAGAAAACAAGAAGTCCTCTTCTTGTTGACAGATGGTTGAATCGGGAATATCTTCTTCTATCATGGAAACGATATAGCCTGTCAGGCCGCCTGAATACCCACTGATGTCATCATACGTGGCCTGTATGTTGACTCCAATAACGGGAAGACCATCAAACGTCACCTGCAGGCGTTGCTTGGTCTTATCTTGCAAGGTTTGTACGGTCCTCACCAGTTGAAAGTCATAATGGCTATTTGCGTTTAATATTGTGTTCATGTTTTTGTTAGTGGAGCCTCTGGCACTCGTGGAAATACGACGTGTCGGCATTACTTTCTTGGCCCTGTTACCTGCCTTTTCTTTCCGGGCCGCATCCACAACCATGAATAACAGCAAACCTGTGAAAACAATAATATGTTCATTACGTTGGTTGTATTTATTTTCGTGTTTATATCCAATTAAGGTTCAAGCACGCTGTCCTGAGCAGACAGTTCAGATTCCTGTGCTGTCTGTCCACAACAGAGATTAGTGTTAGTAAGAGACACGAAACCCGCTGCCGCCACTCTAATGTGGCTACTCTTATCGATAAGCAGCAAGGGATCTTTTATATGCACTATCCCACAGACAGGATAGCACATACCACGCCTTTGATAAACCAGTTGTGGACCACTGGTCGGTGTAAGTGGTATACACCTATCCAATGAGCCTTGCTGAGCACTCACTCTGGGTTGGAGCCGATACTGAGATTAAAAATGCCATGCCTCGACTGAGATTTGATCTTAGTACCTACCAGCCTCGAGTCCGGTAGCTTAACCACGACGACACCGGGACGGGTGTCCATTACGTTTAGCATCGTCACTTTTATATCAAGCCCCGCAATTAAGAAAATGTCCACGTCAAAATAAATGCAATGGAGAAATAGTGTCCACGGAATTTTCTACGGCAATTTTAGCGTAAACTTTATTTTTAATAATAAGAAAAAAATACACTTTGAATTTTTATATATATATATATAATTTAGTCCACGGTAAAAACGTCCCGTGGAGAATGAAAACCTCCACGGCAATCTCCACGGCATTGACGATTGCCGCAGGGAATTTCAGGGTTGGTATATAAAGTTCATATACTGTTTAAAAAAAAAAAAAAAAAAATGGTGGTAATTTCATCTTTGTATAATTACATTTCTAACACTTAGTACACTTTTAATTTTTTCAAGGTGTACAAACTTTCCTTTTTTAAAATATTTATTTGCAATAATTAAGTGACACTACTTGTTTCTAGTGACACCAACCCCAGTGGCGCTGTTTTATTATTATTATTATTTATCAATTTTTTTTAGCATTCTGTAGGTACTGTTGGTAGGTACTGGGATCAAATCTCGTTCGAGACATGATTTTTGACCCAACCCTAAGTAAGAGCTCCTGAAGGCTCAATGGGTAAGTGCACACCACTTGCACCGAACAATGGTCCACAACTGGTTTATTAAAGGCTGTGGTATGTGCTGTCCTGTCTGTGGGGAAAGTGCATATAAATGATTCCTTGCTGCTAATCGGTAGGAATAGCCTATGTTATGATATGGGTTTCCTCTAAATAACATGTGTCGCCAAAAACTATATTTTAGACGCCTAATAGCCTCTGAATAAACAATGTGTTTGGGTGTCGTTAAACGAACAATGTGTTTGGGTGTCGTTAAACAAACAATGTGTTTGGGTTTCGTTAAGCAAACAATATGTTTGGGTGTCGTTAAACAAACAATGTGTTGAGGTGTCGTTAAGCCAACAATGTGTTTGGGTGTCGTTAAACAAACAATGTGTTTGGGTGTCGTTAAACAAACAATGTGTTTGGGTGTCGTTAAACAAACACTGTGATTGGTATCGTTAAATAAACAATTCTTTCCTTTTCAAATATGAAAATATCGATGTTCAACTCATAAAATTGGCCTCGGTACTTTTTTGTCCGCGGATAAAAAAAAAAAACTTTTTTTCAATGTGTATTTTTTTCCTATTATTAGCTTCTGAACGCTTAAATTGCCGTGAAAAATGCCACTATTCCTCCATAGCATTTATTTTGCCGTGGGAATTTTCTTAATAGCAGGAATTGATGTTTCAGTGCTTTGGATATTTTCATTAATAGCCTAAGTATATTGAACTGAACTGGAGTAGCCGCTGACTCAGATGCTGAAAGCCATGAAGGAATGTATTTGTTATTACACAAATTACCATTCAAAATAATGTGAGAGGTAAAATATACTGGCATTTTATTCAACAATGTTGTTAATATATTTAGTAAACAACTAGTACAATAAGAGCACAAGATTACAGTAAATTGTCTAAATAGGATCCATTTAGGACAGATCAGATGTGTTGTTTAGTAGTATGCAAGATTATATACTTTTTATTTTATAAATCTAATTTTTATTTGCTTTGGATATTCACGAATAATTGAAAATTGGTGCTCAGTTTGGTCAGGTCACATTGTCATAAATTGTTTAGTCAGCTTCACTTTGATTTTGTCACATTTTCGTAAATGGTTTGGTCAGTATCACTTTGATTTGCTCATATTGTAAAGAAAAGTTGTTTTTATGAGCACATTGATTTTTATCTTATCATTGACTATAGAAGTTCAGTCATATGGTCATTCTCACATATTTATTTTAGAGGAATCCCGCTGCCGTCACATAGGTTACTCTTTCCGATAAGCAGCAAGAGATCTTGTATATGCACCGTCCCGCAGACAGGACAGCACATACCACAACCTTTGATGAACCAGTTCTGGACCACTGGATGGAATGGAAAATTGCTCAAAATGCACATTGGTCCAGTCAGAAGGATCGATCGGATGACCGATCGCTTCACAGGCGGACACGTTACCGTCTGAGCTACATTCTGCTCTTTGGTCATATTGTTGTAAAGTTTTAGTCACATAGCTTTGTTTAAGTCACACTGTTGTAAACAGTTTAGTCACATAACTTTAACATTGTAGTAAAGAGTTTAGCCATAGCTTTAAGTCAGACTGTTGTAAACAGTTTAGTCACATAACTTTAACATTGTAGTAAAGAGTTTAGTCATAGCTTTAAGTCAAACTGTTGTAAACAGTTTAGTCACATAACTTTAACATTGTCATAAAGTGTTTAGCCACACAGCTTTGTTTATCACTGTATTAAAGAGTTTAGTCATAGCTTTGTTTAAGTCTCACTGTTATAAACAGTTTTGTCACATAACTTTAACATTGTTATAAAGAGTTTAGTCACATAACTTTGGATAGGAACGAGTGTCATAAAAGGTTTAGTCATATAACTTTGTTCTATTTAAATTGTCATTAAGGGTTTAATTAGTCACATAGCTTGTTTAGACATAACTGTCATTCAGGGTTTAGTCATATAACTTTGTTTAGATGACATTGTCATCAACAGTTTAGTCATGTAAATGTGTTTAGATCACATTGTCATAAAGGGTTTAGTCATATAACTTTGTTTAGATCACATTGTGATAAAGGGTTTAGTCATATAACTTTGATTAGATCACATTGTCATCAACATTTTAGTCATATAACTTTGTTTAGATCACATTGTCATGAACAGTTTAGTCGTGTAACTTTGTTTAGATTTATATTAAAAGGGTTTAGTCATATAACTTTGTTTATATAACATTGTCATCGACAGTTTAGTCATGTAACTTTGTTTAGATGTATGTTATAAAGGATTTAGTCATATAACTTTGTTTAGATAACATTGTAGTTTAGTCATGTAACTTTTTTAGGTCACATTGTCGTCAACAGTTTAGTCATGTTACTTTGTTTAGATCACATTGTCATCAACATTTTAGTCATGTAACTTTGTTTAGATATAACTGTCGTTCAGGGTTTAGTCATGTAACTTTATTTAGATCGCATTGTCATTAACAGTTCAGTCATATAACTTTATTTAGATGACATTGTCATCAACAGTTTAGTCATATAACTTTGTTTAGATCACATTGTTATCAACATTTTAGTCATATAACTTTGTTTAGATATAACTGTCGTTCAGGGTTTAGTCATGTAACTTCATTTAGATCGCATTGTCATCAACAGTTTAGTCATATAACTTTATTTAGATCACATTGTCATCAACAGTTTAGTCATATAACTTTGTTTAGATCACATTGTTATCAACAGTTTAGTCATGTAACTTTGTTTAGATATAACTGTCGTTCAGGGTTTAGTCATATAACTTTACTTAGATCGCATTGTCATCAACAGTTTAGTCATGTAACTTTGTTTGGATTACATTGTCGTCAACAGTTTAGTCATGTAACTTTGTTTAGATCACATAGTCATCAACAGTTTAGTCAAATAACTTTATTTAGATCACATTGTCATCAACAGTTTAGTCATATAACTTTATTTAGATCACATTGTCATCAACAGTTTAGTCATATAACTTTATTTAGATCACACTGTCATCAACAGTTTAGTCATATAACTTTATTTAGATTACATTGTCATCAACAGTTTAGTCATATAACTTTATTTAGATCACATTGTCATCAACAGTTTAGTCATATAACTATTTAGATCACAGTGTCATCAACATTTTTGTTATATAACTTTGTTTAGATCACATTGTCATGAACAGTTTAGTCATGTAACTTTGTTTAGATTTATGTTATAAAGTGTTTAGTCATATAACTTTGTTTAGATATAACTGTCGTTCAGGGTTTAGTCATATAACTTTATTTAGATCGCATTGTCATCAGCAGTTTAGTCATATAACTTTATTTAGATCACATTGTCATCAGCAGTTAAGTAATATAACTTTATTTAGATCACATTGTCATCAACAGTTTAGTAATATAACTTTATTTAGATCACATTGTCGTCAACAGTTTAGTGATATAACTTTATTTAGATCACATTGTCGTCAACAGTTTAGTGATGTAACTTTGTTTAGGTCACATTTTCATCAACAGTTTAGTCATATAACTTTGTTTAGATAACATTGTCATCAACATTTTAGTCATGTAACTGTTTAGATTTGTTATAAAGGGTTTAGTCATATAACTTTGTTTAGATAACATTGTCATCGACATTTTAGTCATGTAACTTTTTTAGGTCACATTGTTATCAACATTTTAGTCATGTAACTTTGTTTAGATCACATTTTCATCAACAGTTTAGTCATGTAACTCTGTTTAGATCTATCTGTAATAGCCGATGTTTACTTTAGTGCTGGGGGTCGTTAAATAAATAAATAAATGGTTTAGTCACATAACACTGTTATGATCTATCTGTCATAAATGGTTTAGTCGCATAACTATGTTTAGATCTATCTGTCATAAATGGTTTAGTCACATAATTCTGTTTAGATCTATCTGTCAAAAATGGTTTAGTCACAGAACTCTGTTTAGATCTATCTGTCATAAATGGTTTAGTCACATAACTCTGTTTAGATCTATCTGTCATAAATGGTTTAGTCACATAACTCTGTTTAGGCCATAGTCCACCCCCTACCCACCACCCCCGCCCCCATTCCGCTAGGAGTCCACACGTTAGATACACACTTGTATTAAAATCGTTATTTGCTAAATGCCAGTACTTACAAGCGATACAGGTTGTCACCACCTTTATGGCTGGCATTGTGATAGGATCCCGGTAAAGGTTTCCTGAAACAGATACAAAAATGAATACACTATTTAAAAAAAAATATAATAATTTAAAATACGAAGAAGCTACTGACCCCCCATCACAACAAAAAATGAGAAGGGACCCATATTAAAGGTAGAATCCATTACAACCTTTCTTTTTAAGATGTAAAAATATAATTTATCATAATTTATTAATATGTAAAAATGTCATTTATCATAATTTATTAATATTCAAAATGTAATTTATTATAATTTATTCGTTTGTAAAAATTTAATTTATCATAATTTATTAATATGTAAAAATGTAATTTATCATATCTTATTATTATGGAAGTTAGCTAATAATAATATTTGATATTATATCTAGTTTTGGACCAATGTAGTTTGTGTAACTTATCAAGAGTTAAAATGATATTAATTTTAAATGTATACTGAGAACGACAGAAAAAGCAGCACCAACGCTAGTGTCACTAAATCAATGAAAGTAGCAAGCAAATTCTATTCAGGCACTGTATTACGAAAAAGACACTATTCAATTATTCTGCAAAGAGATGCAAAGTCTAAGAGGTTGGTAACATCTTTTAATTTCATTAACCTGCACTTATTGTTCGTGGGGTTCCAGATATGTCTGGTAATGTGGTACAAACTATCACTATCGGATGAGGCCACCATGGACTTTCAATATGACAGAAAAACGACGTCTCATGGATACTAGTATATAGTCTTGTTATATTCCAGAAGAACATGTTATTTTGACAACAGTACACTAGTATTACACAGGATTAAACATATAATGATGATGATGATGTGAGGCAGCCATTTTGGATTCCAAAATGGCCACCATTTATAACATACTTAACCAATACTTTGATATATATAGTCTTGTAATATTCCAGAAGTACATGTTTTATTGACAGCAGTACACTAGTATTACACAGGATAAAACATACAATGATTATGATGATGTGTGGCAGCCATTTTAGATTCCAAAATGGCCACCATTTATAAGATATATGGTCGTTATTTTCATCATAATTGCACAATTAAAATCGCTTTGACATTCGTCTCTCCAAATAATTATACAGTTTTGTCCAATGTGTTGATGTTTGAATATTATTTTTACTATTGACTTTGGGTCAAAGAAAAAAGGCTGTATTTCTATTAATTTGACCGATCCTGTGCCAGGTCAGTGGATCGGCTCCGACGAGTCATGGTTATTACTGGCTTTTCTGAATTCTATAAGTTTCTTGGGACCACGTATATTTTAGGTATATATATTGCAATGTGAAGAAGTAGTTCATGAAGGTTAGACTTGCAATTTGGTTCACATACCAAGTTTAAAATTCGATGTTTCAGTAATATACGTCATATATGGTTTCAACTCGACCCGTTTGTCAATACCCAGTTGCTTGAACAAGGTCCACCAAAGCTTGTGTGGTTGCGTGATATTGACACCCTTCTTAAAGAAGAGATCACACAGAAATGATATACATCCCCTTATGGTGTCATCAGAAAGTTCACTTCCAATTCCCACAGCCTATATGGCAGCTACAATACTCGTATCTGTTTTCAAGAATGCTTCCAAGCATGCCTTCTTTGCTTTACCGCTAATGTATCCTGTTAGTGCATGCCACTTGCACAAGACACTTGCTTTATTTTCTCCAAGTGCATTACAGAAGTTTCAATCCAGGTTTGGCATCCAACCATGGTTCAAGTCTCACTTGGTCTATCCCAAGTTGGTTAAATAGAATCTGGGTATACCATTCATATATACGAGCGGGATCTAGCTCAAACGGTAGCGTGTCTGCCTGTGAACCGGTCGGTCGTCGGATCGATCCTTCTCAGTGGA
>JAULBS010035483.1:0-10136 GCA_032355785.1 Symmetromphalus regularis
AGAAATCGTCTAGCCCACAGGTCGGACAGATTTATCTAGCCCTAGGGTCAGACAGATTTTTCTAGCACCGTGCAAAACCTGGATAACCCTGTCCAGTGGGCAAGAAAACATTTTTATGGTTCAATATGAGATCCATCAGAAACAAGAGGATGATGAAAACATCTCCCCGATCCATACAGCACTAGAGAAAGATGTAAAACCAGAAAAGAGTAATATTTCTTCAAAATCGTCAAAAATAAAAACAGTTTGGAGGCACTGGTCAAGGTTAGAACTTCACACAGGAGTGATGTACAGGAGATGGCATAATGAAGATGACGGTTCTATTCAACTGCAGCTTATTGTACCTGAAACATTAAAGCAAGATATCTTCACATTTTATCATGATATACCAGCTGGTGGACATCTGGGCAGGGAGAAATCTCAAGCGAGAATCAAGAAAAACATTTATTGGCTTGGAATGAAACAGGATTTAGAGAGATATTGTCAAACATGTGACGTGTGTAGCAAGAAAGCAGCCAAAACCCAGACCAGCACCAATGAAAGAGTATTTGGTAGGGGAGCCTATGGAGCGAATTGTAATGGATATTCTTGGACCTTTCCATTGACTCAAGGAGGGAACCGGTTTATACTAGTTATTTCTGTCTGTTTTACCAAGTGGACAGAAGTGTTTGCTATTCCCAGTCAGGAATCAGAAACAATAGCAAATGTTCTTGTTGGTGAATTCATTTCCAGGTTTGGTACACCACTTCAGCTCCACACAGATCAAGGTTCGAACTTCGAATCAAAGTTGTTTCAAGATGACTGACCTCCAAGCATAAATAGAAATTGGGTATCCACATGTTATGAAGTCAGCAAGCAGTTTCCTCCACTGGTTGTGCTAAAAATAGGCTTGTGAGTACTTACCCCTGTGACTTGTAGCCCTACCCGGGGCATATAAACATATAATTACACATATTACAAAGTTAATTTGATAAAATTAACAATTGTGGACTCATATTAGGTTTACCTCATTAAATATTCAAAATGGCGGCTCTGGTGGCCATCATAGCAATTTCTCAGAGTGCCATCAAAGATGTGTTTTGTAAGATATGATATGCCCATATTTAAATCGGTGGTTTACTTTCATCACAAAATTCCAACGGTTCCATTTATTTCGACACTGGCTCCCTGACTATTTATTGTATCAATGTAATACTTAACCATGTCGTCTTATTGCATTAACCGTGTCGTCTATAATGACGTATCTCCTCCTGTGGAGGGGGATATGGGACAGATCCTCCCCACTTTTTAGACACGGGGGTGTTCCGTCTCACCACTTTTTTGACAGGGAGATGTTCTGTGCCCCCCCCCCCACCCCCCCACACACACACTTCCAGGAAGCGATTTTTGCTCTTGCCACTGATAATAATAATAATAATAAACCAAACCTATTACAGAAATATCAATATTTGTGTTACATATATCTAGAGTTAAAAGTTTTTAAACTGTGATCAATTTTTCACATTTATATCATTTTTGGCATGGGAAATGTTCGATCATACGATTCTTTTAATTGTATATTAGAAATGTACATTAATAATTGCATACATAATGTACCAACTCTATTGTACCAAAGACTATTTTAATAACACACAACATTGGAGACAATATGTGAAAAAATATCGATTGAATAGACATAGAATTCCCTCTATCATGGTTCAATTAAAACGTCTTGTGTGATATGAAAGCGAGATCTAGTATCCCAAATGCATGTATTTCATTCGTAATCAATATTTAGACAGTTATCCCGTGGGAATATGCCTTTAACGTTTTTATTTGTCATGTAATTTAATTTCTATGTTTGGGTTTAAACACTATTCATTACCGTCTTATTTCCAGTTTGGGAATAATTCATGCACATTTAATAACACCTACACTTGGCATTACATTTCAAATATTATAATTATTATTTAAACTGGTACATAAAGTAAAGCCATATGTTATATTAGTTACAAAAAAGGTTGAAATTGATGGTATTTATAATTTAAAAAATGAGCTATTGATAATATTATTATGAAAAATGGGTCCATCATGAAATGATGCTCAGTGACTTTTTTCCGTTAATATATTTTCTTGACTACCTATTATTTAGTAACCGATCTGGGAGTGACATGTATTCATTTATGTAGATTAATGAATATTGAACGATTTTATTGCTGCATTTGATATATATTATACAGTATACAAAATTGAACAACGCAAACTTAAGAATGATGAATCCTTGTATGGCTGTTTTGATATTCATGGTCGTTTTAAGCCCGCTTGTTTCATGTAAGATACGTAACTATTTTAAAATATTTTATGATTTTATTAGCAAATTGGTGAAGAATTATTTTTGTGAGGCATAACATATTAAAACATATAAGAAATTCGATACATTTTAAAGAATAATATTATTACTATAATCTTTAAAGGGATATATTGGAAAACATATTTCCATCGACCATTATAAATCAGTTTATCTGACCAAAAGTAAAATTTGTTTTATCTAACGACGCCTCTAGATAACATTTATTTTTATCTTATCATCGGTTATTAGACGTCAATAGTTTATCTGACCAGTAATAATTATTTTCTTTACCTACATTATTACTTGTTTCTGTACAATTATTTTTCATTTTAGAACTTCTGTCAATCATTACATTTCTAACCAATGTTCTGGCATTATAAATTTTACGCAAAAGATGGTATCTTGCTTACATATATATCTTCATAAAAACTGAATTTCTTACAATTTGTAATTAACAATTTATTTTTATTTTTTTTTAACTTTATTACTTTATACTAAATTACAATAATAATATTATTTTGTTAATAATTATTTTCGATAATTCTAAACTAATTATTTAATTACTTTTTGATTAAGTACTTGGTTACAATTACATTTCTAACCAATGTTCTGGCATTATTAATTTTAGGGTCGGCCGTTTTTAAAATAGAACCCTGCGTTAATGAATGGCCTGACGAGAAGCCCCTCAATATAACATGTAAGTATGTAAGTGGGGAAGTGAAGGGCAACATCCGAATTAGAAGAGGACGTTGGACCACCCTTGTGTGCACTCCAAAGCTGACGGTCTGTTTTTCGTCGAATAAGCGAGAATATAAGTTGGTTGATGTGTCGGCTAATTCAGTAACAGTTGAAATACAACATTTTGAAACAGCTGTTGATGATGGCGTATGGTCTTGCACTGATAGGAGTGGACCAAAATCAAAATGCTCAATTCAGAATATAAGTAAGTGAATCAGAATTACTTCAGCTAAAAGTCCATCTGGGACTGAAGCTTATCCTTTCTTCTGAAGATGAATGGCCGACCCCGGCTTTTTGCAGAAAACAAATTAATGTGATTAATATTATAAAAGTTGATTAAGATACGAGAAATAAAATTCTTTGTCAAACAGTTGCCGCACTAGAAAAAAGACTCAAGGTATGCCAATGCGGTGGCTGAGTGGTTAAGCTGTCAGACACATGACTGGAAGGTAATGGAATCAAACCTCAGTCGAGACATGGAATTTTAAATCTAGATATAGGCTCCAATCGAGAATAAGTGCTCTACAAGGCTCAGTGGGTAGCATACGCTACTTGCACCGACCAGTCGTCCACAAAGCAGTGGTGTGTGATACCCTGCCTGTGGGAAAGAGCATATAAAAGACCTTTCCTACTATTCGGAAAGAGTAGCCTATGTGGATGTACAGGGTTTCATCTAAAGACCATGAGTCGCAAAACATCGTACATCTGCCACCTAATAGCTACTGACTAAAGAAAGTCGCACATCTTCTGCTGGTTGGATGTCTGGCGTGTTTATTGGTGTTTGTCGATTTAGTCATTCTTCATCAGAGCTCTTTTAATCTCTTCTTATTCATCGTCACTGGTAAATATTTCACCCTTCTTGTCTTTCACTCTCTCTCTCTTGTTTGTCTTTCCAGCAAGCGTTCTTACGGTATATTTGCATCGTACTATACACTCCATACTCAGCTTTTTCTGCAAGACTGTCATTTAGTTTTCTTCATCTGCTTTCTTCACTTCTCTCTTAGCTTCTGGATATTGGTTACTATCGCTTTCTCTTTCTTTGTTTGAACATTATATCTGGAAATATCAGCTCCTTCTGTAGATTCCGTCTCTTTCCAAGGTTTCCTTCCATGTCTTGGTCCATTCCTCCTTATGTTGCCACTATCGATCATTGAGATTTTTTTTCAACCAAGATCTTGTAGGGGAACCTATTCGTTGTTAAGGAAGTACTAATAAAAAAGACTTGTTTTCTCTCCGTCCTTTAGGAAATCATTCTTATTTCTTGATCTAGTGTTCCTCTTGATCTCACTTCTTTAGTGTCAGCTTCAATTAGACTCGATGGTGGTCAGAAGCAGTATTTGCTATTCTTGTACTGTCCACCTGAACTTCTGTCGTATGCCTATAATATCTCAATTTGATGTATGTGAATCGTTGCAGACCACGAGGCGTTTTGGATGAGTTCATTTAATATGCGTCCCAGTTATGGAAGTCGCTACAAAATGATTTGCCAGACAAAAGTAACAGCACGACTTGGAATAATAATGATCGCAGACGGCGTCAAGTTTAAAATGAGACAAGGGAAGGGACGATCATGTCACATTCGCTATGCTACTCCGGATTACATCTATTATTGCGATGAACAAAGGATGTATACACTGATCATTCCATCTCTCAACTTCAAGCACGTAGGCACATACTTTTGCATGAACGTAGCATATGGAGCTACATCTAATATCCTTTATTTGAAAATCTACGGTAAGTAATTAACACACTTGCTACTAAAGCTCCAATATTTTAATTGTATTATTTAACCTTCAAAGTAGATAGGGAGAATTTGTTTCTTGGCAATGATGCACCATTCTACTGTTTTCGTTAACCACTTGAGGATGTTAGGAATATCATTACTCCATATAAAGATGATAAATATCCTTTGTATGACCATATTGTCAAACTATGTTCTTCTACAATTGAGATTTAGATATTAAAACCATGTTATATGGAAATAAGACTTACTTCAGTCTTCTCTGATTTGAATTTAAATATAGTACAATCAGTACATAATTTCATCATTCTGTCAACGCGATTTACTCCATAAATTATACATCATAAATTATATTGCTATTCTCCCAACTGAGTTTTTAACTGGTTTAAAAGTGTACTGTATGTTTTCATTACTCTATTCCAACACTATTGACATCTTGCATAATGGCTGATTTAATTATATGTTTTTGTATTTATGCTCACGTTTACCATTTGTGTAATGTTACCTTGTGGAGAGACAGTCGATATAGCCATGTCTCCTTGTTTGCCAATCCACTTCATTTATTGACTAAAAATATTGTTTAAAAAAATGTCCTTGGTGTCTAAAGGCATATTGTAATGTTCAGTAAAGAAACTTCTAGAAGTGATATTTTAAGATTTGTTTAAATGTGGTATACAGAGGTGTGTCATGTATTTAGAATCATCAATACACTAACGAATGCAAATACCTTAAGAAATTCTACATCTAAGTCTCCAAGAATTACTTCCGAGAGGATACGCTGCAAAAATACCAAATCAAAATATAGCTAGCCTCTATTTTACGAATATTTTGAATATCATTACTTCTCAATGTGTGTCTAAAATTATACTTTAGGGTAAATGAATCCTAATATCAGTAGGCTGTTGCTACGCTGTTATTGCGAATTAATATGAAATCCAATATGGCTACCACTGAAATTCAAATGTTTGCTTTCCATATGTTATGTATTTAGTTATTAATGCATTTAAGAATGCTGTTGTTTTGCACATATTTCTTACAGTAGATTATCTCTCACAACCCCCAGCCCTCGTCTCATATGCTGTTAAAACAATAGCGACACAAATAATACCGTAAAAACAACTTATAATATAAGCACATATTATCTCTATTTAAAATAATTTCATTATGGTCCATTTGTATATCATGCGAAGTCTTATAATAAAATTCTACATGTATTTTTCAGGACGGGGCTGGAGTGGATAATTCCTAAAAATGAGGGGCAACGTTTCCAAATATCTGCTGCATATTGTGTTTAATATTATTATACATATGGCTGTATAGATAAACATAACATTTCTTAACATCTCGTTATGATGTACAGTACACATGCATCCGAAATAAACAAACATAATAGTACATTCTATTTGTTTTGTTTTGTTTAACGACACCAATAGAGCACAATGATTCACTAAACTTCTGCATTTGAATGTCAAACATTTGGTAATTTTGACACGTAAAGTGTGAGCCAACCTCCAACGGATTTTGAAGCACCGTCTTCAGATTAACAGGCTGATGTTATACCACTGGACCACCGAGCCGTATTTAATGAATTATCAGAGTTAAAGGTGAAATAGGGCCTGCTGACAGCTGTAGTTTATATTACGGTCACAAGTAGGTCCATTTTTCAAGGACACTTTCTTTAATTTATTTCACTTTTATTTATTTATATTTTGTTTGTTTTGTTTAACTACATCAGAAGAGCATGGTCATTTATTAATCACAGGTTGTTGGAGATTAAGCTTTTGGTAATTTTGGCACTTAGTCAAGATTAGTGTGAGCCAGCCACCTTAATATGGATTTTGAACCACTCTCTTCAGCTTGAGTCTGATGCCCTTTCATTGTGGCTGACCTTTCAAGGAGTGATTCAGGACACTTGGTATTGTGAGGGTAGGGCCGGCCTTTGGAGTTGCGGGGCCCAATTGGGAACAGGTCAGGCTCTGTTAGAAGGCAAATTTACTTGACAAGACTAGAATATGTTACACTAGCACGGGGCACCGTTTATCGGTCAGATGACATGCTATACGCAGCCCTCTTCCTTAACATGTTTGTGTAGGAGCCAGATGGCGCCAGGTTTCATTTTTTTAGGCGCCAAATAAGATATTTAGGAGCTACATTGTGTGAGTGAACCATGTGTGTGTCTGTCTGTCTGTCTGTATGTATGCCTATATAATCCTTCTAGTCTAGCATTCTTTAAAACAAACCATATAAATCAACACCAACAAGAATAAAATTCCACTTTTTATAAAATAACTCTGGAATACCTTTCCAAACACAATTAACTTTTGACAAATAATGGTCATGGCTAACAGAGATGCCAACATCAAAAACTTAAACAATAACAGTCTTGGGTTTTTGTTTTTTGTAAACAGTTTATTCATCCAATAGCTCTGGCTCATCGTCACTTTCACGGGAAGGCCACTCCTTGTAGTGTGGCCGACGAGATCTTTCAGAAGATGCTAACCATTTCTTTACGGCAGGCTCTGGCTGGAACTCATCCAATGATGGGCCAGTACTGAAGATACGAATCAGATCCTCAACAGTCTCCACATGCAGGGAGGAACGAGTATCACTCTTGATCCTTTTCTGACTTGAGAAAATTCTTTCGCAGCTTGCAGAGGAGATCGGCAAAACCAGCAAAATGTCTATCAGATGAAGCAGATCCTTGAAGTCTGTTTGGAATGGTTCTTTGGTGATCATTACCCTCATCAAGTCTGAGAAAGATTTGCCCATAAAGCAGTGCTTCACAAGGTTCTTAAACATTGACCACTGGTGTGGTACTGCATCAATACAACAGTTTTTTTTTTTAATCTGCTCTCAAACCATTTAAGCATCATACCAATCTCCTTGTCACCGTATGTTGTCAGATCTTCAGGCCACGCATCATGATTGAAAACCTTCATACAAGTAACAGTATTTGAAGCAGAGAGCTCATCAGTACATTCTGATTGCCCAAGCAAAACAGCAAACTGATCCTGCATCCCCTGAACAGTGCTCGACACAGCTTTGGTAAATGCCCGAGTCAATGATAATGGCAGAGAGGACAGATTATCAGATTCCACATCTGGCACGTCAGTCAGTTTGATGCCTTGAAATGTGATCTGACGATTACCATGTTCAATCTGATTTTGTGCAGACTGCAAAAAGGCCTTTAGGGGTTTTCCTGGAATTGCCTCTAGGGCCTTCAAGTTAGTTATGCAAGTTTCGATTGTAGAAACTGCAGAAGGTAGAATTATTTTGTCACTTTGTAAGCTGATGCTCAACCTGCTCACACAGGACAACACATCCAAGAGAAAATGACAAAAACATACAAAGTTGAATTTAACCATCAGTTTTGACACAAGCACCGATCTTTCACTTATATCTGCATTGTTACTGCTTGCTGCAAGATGTTGACTGTGGTGCAGTAATGTGGTATATTGACCAGGATAGGTGAGGTCTATATCTCCCTTAAGCAGGATGTCTAGGGCACGTTCTAGGAGGAATGTCCATCGTGTTCCTGTTGCCCTCGTGGTATTACGTATGTGAACCCCTAACTGGTTAGCTAACTCTTTAATTTCACGCTTGCTTTTACAGATGTTGTGATATGTTTTGTGTAACAAGTCTAAAACGTTGATGACCTTTCCTGAAATATCACATGCCTTCAGCATATGCATGTCAGCTAACTCGAGTCTATGTGGTAGGCACCAGATACCCAAAACCCAAGGGAACTCATTTGACAATTTCCCTTGACACCTTCCTTAGCACCCTGATTCACTAATGCGCCATCAGCGCAAAAAGCAATCATGTTTTCCTTAAATGATTCATGACCAATTGACGAAAACAATTTTGTGATAGCATCAATAATGCCTTCATCATGTGCATGGTTAAGTGAAGCAAGGGCTACCAATTCATTAACAGGTTGGCCATTTTTGACGTATCTTACAATGACAGCTTCTGTCTCTTGAATGGAACAATCGGTGGCACCGTCAAATAAAACCGCCAAATAACGACTGTTAGCAACACGCTCTGCCATCTCATGTTTAAAACTGTCAGCAATAATACCAATAAACTATGCGCATTTAAGGTCATTGGCATATGCATAGGACACATCAATACCATTCTTTTTCTCTGCAGTTCTAGAAGTGGCCTAAATTTGGTAAATGCCATCTCCTCTTTAACAATTGTATATGCTGTGTTAAATTTTGGCACGCTGCATTTCCATCACCTTCAGCAATGGCCCTGAACAATCTAAGCATACGTCACGACACTGGCGATGTCGTCCGCTGTTGGCATGCTTTGTTAGGGTTTCTCGTTTGAAACTACTACATCCTGTAGCAAAGTCAGTTTTGCACAAATATTTTTTTTTCTGTTAACAAAAAACACACGTCCTCAACTTTTTCTGGCTGGCGTATCTTAACCAATCAAAGTCACATAGCCAGTCTTCACGGAATGTTCTTATTTTAATGTTTGTAATACAACTAGTAGACGTACTTGGTTCTGGTGAAGACGTGGTTGCTAATTTTTCCGAATCAGACGGATGTTTCCGTTTAACAACTGACGCACGTTTAAAAGTTGGAAACATTATTTTAAAGTAAGCAATAATCACCTCAGTCTGAGCAATGAGAGAGAAATCTCAATTTACAAAAGCAGGATGGCTAAAAATAGATTACGTGTTAAATTTAATAAATTATGCTAATGAACTCTGAACGTAAATACAATGTTGTTGAGGTAATTAATCCTGAAACCGTAACGATTACATTACTTGCGGTCAAGTATGTACACGTCAAACGTTTACATATTTATATTTTCAAACAGGCTAATATTTCTAATAAAATACGATTACTTATGCTTTTATTTATAAAAGAATAATTTTGTTTTAGAAAATACAAATATAATATCATTGATTAAATAATTCGTCCGCCGCTCTTATGATGGGACGAATAGTCAAAATTTTATAAAATGACATAAAATCACAGCATTGCAAATGCTTTAAAGCAAACATAATGTGCAATTCCAGGTGCCATAGAAGCCACCACACGTGTACAAACAAATGAATCAAGATTAAATCTTTTTACTGATTTTACAGCTTTTTCTTTACTTTCATCTTATCCATTTATGTTTTCTCTTTTCCGTGAACAAGAAGAAGGCAGCATCTGTTATCTGACATTAACACTGTAAAACTCAATAACAACTTTATTGTTCACTCCTTTAATTAATTAATTAACTTTAGGCTACAATGCAAATCAATGGATTTTAAAAACGTTATTACGTGATTTGGCAAAATTGCATATTCGCCCTTTTGTCAGAGTG